>JARUHE010333282.1:0-10790 GCA_031471125.1 Archaeomysis grebnitzkii | reverse complement strand
AACCAAACTATACAAGTATCTTAAGTACTTTCTTTATTATTACCCTTCTAAATCAGCAAGTTTCTGTGCCGCACCCTACATACATTTTAGATATTTTGTAATTGATATTTTATTTTTACCTCAATTCAGTTCAAGTTTTGAAGTTTATTATTTCTTTTCAATTATCATATTGAGTTTGTAAATAAACAATATAAATATAAATATGATAATTTGAAAGAAATAATAAACTATGAACTGTTTGCTAAATATTTTTTTTTTCAACTAAAAAAAAATAAAATGGTTGAACCAATATCTGTAAATTGCATGTGAAGTCGAATGTTTAGTCTTAAAAAATTAACTAAAGTAGACTTGGTCTAAGGGGAAGTGAAGTGAGCTTACTCAAGATGATGTGAAAGATAAATATACTTATATACGGTCGGTATATTTGCACAAAAGAGTTCAGATCACAAAGCAATCTCTTTAAATCACTCTGTCAACATACAAAACGTTCAATCGGCAAGGTAGTCAAGATTGCAGAGTTTCATGTTTGGACGTGCTTGAAGGAATTAACGGGCGTAGATCGGCAAGGTTTCCAAATTGAGGCACCATTCAGAACTTAACTTGTTGAGCATTTCTTGTTATTTTAACAATTTTAAATAAATTTTGAAATTCTAAGAAACTTTTATTCGTCACTTGTTAGGGATAAATGAATGGTTAAGGTTTATAAATGTTCCTTTTAAAATTGGAGGCACACATGATCACGAAAATAGGGCTAGATTTACGCTCTGAGTAACATAAATAACAACTCTACTGAATCGTTATATAGATGAACAAAATATCATTTATAATATATCACCACACATGTGCCTGATGTCAAAATAGTTTTAGGATATGTTGTAGATAGTTTAAAATATCTATAGTAAATTCATTTCGTAAAAATTATTCAAAAACACAGAATAAACTTACCCCAAAACCCTAACTTCAGGCCTGTCCATGCTTTTCGGGTGGTCATTTCCGCCTCTAAATTTTCAAAGGAAGTCGCCAGTTTGCATCTCACTCCTTCTTTGTAGTTAAGAAATGGTAAAAAGGAATAAGCCACACATTTTTCATCCGTTCTACAATCCGTAAGACATCGTTCTGAAATATTAAAATATGTCGGTATAAGAACATATACGATCATAAGTCTTGAATTTGACTTCTTAGTATTAGTTCATTTGTAGTTTCGTGGTTTTTGTTAACAGCAAAATTCACTTCATTTTGTTATAGGATACTATAAACATGATAAAAAATAGGATGTAATTTTTTTGTGAACACTCACAGTCTGAAATCAAAGATGGCCGCCACCGTACCAAAACACCAAATCATTTTTTTTTATTTGTGGAGTAACAAAAAATTGTGCTGAACAAACACCATATAATTTTTTTATTTGATAAGTTACAAACAATTGTGCTGAACAAACACCATATATTTTTTTATTTGATGAGTAACAAACATTTGTGCTGAACAAACACCATATATTTTTTTATTTGATGAGTAACAAACCATTGTGCTGAACAAACACCATATATTTTTTTATTTGATGAGTAACAAACAATTGTGCTGAACAAACACCATATGTTTTTTTATTTGATGAGTAACAAACAATTGTGCTGAACAAACACCATATATTTTTTTATTTGATGAGTAACAAACAATTGAGCCGAGCAAACACCATATATTTTTTTATTTGATTAGTAACAAACAATTGTGCTGAAGAAACACCATATAATTTTTTTTATTTGATGAGTAACAAACAATTGTGCTGAACAAACACCATATACATTTCTTTATTTGATGAATAACAAACAATTGTGCTGAACAAACACCATATAAATTTCTTTATTTGATGAGTAAAAACAATTATGCTGAACAAACACCATATAAATTTCTTTATTTGATGAATAACAAACAATTGTGCTGAACAAACACCATATATTTTTTTATTTGATGAGTAACAAACAATTGTGCTGAACAAACACCATATAAATTTTTTTATTTGATGAGTAACAAACAATTGTGCTGAACAAACACCATATAAATTTCTTTATTTGATGAGTAGCAAACAATTGTGCTGAACAAACACCATATAATTTTCTTATTTGATGAGTAGCAAACAATTGTGCTCAACAAACACCATATAAATTTCTTTAGTTGATGAGTAGCAAACAATTGTGCTGAACAAACACCATTTAAATTTTTTTATTTGATGAATAACAAACAATTGTGCTGAACAAACACCATATAAATTTCTTTATTTGATGAGTAACAAACATTTGTGCTGAGCAAACGCTATATAATTTTCTTTATTTGAAGAGTGAAAACAATTGTGCTGAACAAACACCATATAAATTTTTTTATTTGATGAGTAACAAACACTTGTGCTGAACAAACGCTATATAAATTTCTTTATTTGATGAGTAAAAAACAATTATGCTGAACAAATACCATATCACTTTTTTATTTGATGAGTAATAAACAATTGTGCTGAACAAACACCATATAAATTTCTTTATTTGATGAGTAGCAAACATTTGTGCTGAACAAACGTTATATAAATTTCTTTATTTGATGAGTAAAAAACAATTGTGCTAAACAAACATCATATAAATTTCTTTATTTGATGAGTAGCAAACATGTGTGCTGAACAAACACCATATAATTTTTTTATTCGATGAGTAGCAAACAATTGTGCTGAACAAACACCATATAAATTTCTTTATTTGATGAGTAACAAACAAGTGTGCTGAACAAACACCATATAAATTTCTTTATTTGATGAGTAAAAAACAATTATGCCGAACAAACACCATATAATATTTTTATTTGATGAGTAAAAACAATTATGCTGAACAAACACCATATAAATTTCTTTATTTGATGAGTAACACACAATTGTGCTGAACAAACACTATATAAATTTCTTTATTTGATGAGTAGCAAACATTTGTGCTGAACAAACGCTATATAAATTTCTTTATTTGATGAGTAGCAAACAATTATGCTGAACAAACACCATATAATTTTTTATTTGATGAGTAAAAACAATTATGCTGAACAAACACCATATAAATTTCTTTATTTGTTGAGTAAAAACATTTATGCTGAACAAACACCATATAAATTTCTTTATTTGGTGAGTAACAAACAAATGTGCTGAACAAACACCATATAAATTTTTTTATTTGATGAGTAGCAAACATTTGTGCTGAACAAACGCTATATAATTTTTTTTGTTTGATGAGTAACAAACAATTATGCCGAACAAACACCATAAATTTTTTATTTGGTGAGTAAAAACAATTATGCTGAACAAACACCATATAAATTTTTTTATTTGATGAGTAAGAAACAATTGTGCTGAAAAAACACCATATAAATTTCTTTTTTTGATGAGTAACAAACGTTTGTGCTGAACAAACACTATATAAATTTCTTTATTTGATGAGTAACAAACAATTGTACTGAACAAATACCATATAAATTTCTTTATTTGATGAGTAACAAACATTTCTGCTGAACAAACACCATATATTTTTTTAATTGATGAATAACAAACAATTGTGCTGAACAAACACTTTATATTTTTTTTATTCGATGAGTAACAAATAATTGTAAACAAAAGTTATTTATTATAACCATCTTGTTACGATTCTCCAACAACATAAATCATTCTTACTTTTTAAAATAAACGTTTTAACAATAAAGTAAATAACATTAAAAAAAAGATAAACAACATTTCATCAAATATTTGTAAAATCATAATTTATATTCTTGAAACAGAGAAAAAACTTTAAATCGTATAGAAATAATCCTTTAGAAACAAAAAGAGTCAAAAACAGGCTCAAAATAAGCCCCGTTTTTTCTTTTCGGTCGGAAGAATGCAATGGTCGTTGAAATCTAAAAATATTTAAGTGTAAATAATCAGATACAAACTTAAATTGAAAATAACCGAAATCCCAACAGAAATCGAACTCAACACGAATTTAAGTAAAACAAATTTCTTTGTTGCTATACTAAAAAAATACGAATGTTGTATTAAAGTAAGACAGGCCAGAACCTTAACATTACGCCCTCATATTATATTTATTTTATTTTTTATTGGAAATTTTCGTTGGAAGAAGAGCTCTGGTTTTCCAAAGAAATGAATCTGCTCCAAAAAAAATCAATTTGATGTTGCTAAGTTGAGTTCATTTGGGTACCACGGAGAGAGAGAGTTAATAATGTTCATGTTATTAATTTTAAGATGTTTTAATTAGGGATATTTTTTTTAAGGTTTAAAATTTGTATGTTTGTTTGGAGATTGTTGTTCAATTAAACTAAACACATACTTGTAAAGATAAAATAACGATCTCGAGAATGTGTGTAATTTAATTCTTTTAATTAAGCAATTATAAGCTTTTGAATATCTTCTTTTCTTTATTTAACATACTGTTTGCTGTATGTAGTATAAATTATCTTTTAGATTGTATCAAATGTATTTGTGATTTATTTGATAAATAACTACCATAATTCTATACAATGTTTAAACAGCAAATGATAATCTTGCCATATTGTTTATAGATTTATGTGAATGGGATTAATTGTATTTGGAATATCATTATTGTTACAAAAAATAACACTTAATTAGAATGTAATGAAAATTGGGCATTATCAGTTTGTCGAAATTGATTCCTCCAAAATATCATTTTGTCGAAATGTAATTCTTCGAAAAATTATCTGATTACAATTTCAACAAAATGATATTCCGGAAGATTCAATTTCGAGAAAAATGATATTTCACTAAAAGTATATTTCCCAGAAAACAATTCGTTAAATTGACATTTCTGAGAAAGCAAGTTTTTGTAATGTAAATTATAAATATTAAATATTGAATTTATGGAAATATCAATCTGCCGAATTGCTTTCTTCGCAGTATCAATTTGTCGAATTGTTTCCTCAGAAATATTATTTTATCGACTTGATTCATCCGAAATGTCATTTTAGCGAATTGAATTTAGCGAAATGTCTTTCTCAGAAATTGATTCCTCCGAAAGCGGCCACTCAAATTTCATCTGTTAGTTAAAGTAATTTATTTTTTAATTTACCTTGAACATTTAATTTTTTTCAATTTATTTAAATTTTATTTGTTATTTAACCAAGTAACTTTTATATTTAATTAATATGTCAATAAAAACACTGTTACGGCATTAATTATAACAGTGTAAAATAACACGTGATTCAAAATTAAGGAAAGTTGAACGATATCACATTAATTTACACGGCATTCGAATACTCAAGAATATTTAAGCATCGCGCGGCCGCGCGCGCACTCTATCACTTTATCAAACTGGTTTCTCAGAAATATTATTTTAGCGTTTTTTCTCTCTGAAATATCATTTTAGCGAACTTTTTTCTCCGAAATATCATTTTTGCGAATTGATTTCTCCGAAATATTATTTTAGCGAATGTTTTTACAAATGCAATTTCGCTAAAATGATATTTCGACAAAATGACATTTCGCAGAAAACAATTACCTAAAATGATATTTCTGAAGTTTCAATTTCGGAGGAATCAATTTCGCTAGATTCAATTCGCTATAATTGACATTTCGGAAGAAGCAATTCGATAAAATGATATTTCGGTGGAATCAATCTCGACAAAGTGATATGGACCCATGAAAATTCATGTGTAAATTATATTAGTTTCTATTTCCCAATAAATAGATCTCCAAATAAACACACCAAGAGTAATTGTATTTAATTTATTTCAATTATGTTTACTAAATTATTTAAACTAAAGTCAAAATTGCGATCCAATGTATTTCGTATTATATAGGTAAGAAAATGAAAATAATATTCGTTGTTGGCTATAAATTATACAATGTATGACTTACATTTTTTACCTTCTATTTATGAGGATTGTATATATCTTTTATGGTGTATAATTTTTTATCAAGTTTAAATTTTTTTAACTGAGTAATAATATAATTATCATGTTGTACTCAACAAGGCATACTCCATTTTACTCTTCGAGAGTTTTTCTGAAAATAATTTCACACCTTCTAAGGATTGCCTAGACTTATTCACCAACAAAATTAAAATTTTGTTAGGGAAGATTCTCACTGAGACTGATTTTATTTCTTGATATATTATTGAACCAGTATTTAGAGTTTTTTTGTTTTATTCAGTTGACAAATTTCTGATCTGAATTTATGTTAATGATTCTTCAACTATAATCCACCTTAGAATCTCCTCTCATGGTGGCAGTGTTTACCCTCCTCTATTTTTCTGTTAAACTGTTCAAATATATTATTACAAATTGTTCAATTTACTACATTATAGACTGTTTGACATCTTTGAGGTATGAAGGGTACAATATTTTTTTGTTAAGCTGTTCAAACATATTGTTACAAATTGTTCAATTTAATCCATTATAGACTATTTGACATCCTTGAGGTATGAATGGTATAACATTTTTTTGGTAAACTGTTCAAATATATTATTACATGTTGTTCAATTTAATACATTATAGACCATTTGACATCTTTGAGGTATGAATGGTATAATTTTTTTTGTTAAACTGTTCAAATATATTGTTACAAATTGTTCAATTTAATACATTATAGACTATTTGACATCTTTGAGGTATGGATGGTATAATATTTTTTTGTTAAACTGTTCAAATATATTGTTACAAGTTGTTCAGTTTAATACATTATAGACCATTTGACATCTTTGAGGTATGAATTGTTTAATATTTTTTTATTAAACTGTTCAAATATATTGTTACAAATTGTTCAATTTAATACATTATAGACTATTTGACATCCTTGAGGTATGAATGGTATAATACTTTTTTGTTAAACTGTTCAAATATATTGTTACAAATTGTTAAATTTAATACATTATAGACTATTTGACATCATTGAGGTATGAATGATTTAATATTTTTTTGTTAAGCTGTTCAAATATAGCGTTACAAATTGTTCAATTTAATACATTATAGACTATTTGACATCCTTGAGGTATGAATCATTTAATGTTTTTTTGTTAAACTGTTCAAATATATTATTACACGTTGTTCAATTTAATACATTATAGACTATTTGACATCCTTGAGGTATGATTGGTATAATATTATTTTGTTAAACTGTTCAAATATATTATTACACGTTGTTCAATTTAATACATTTTAGACTATTTGACATCCTTGAGGTATGAATGGCTTAATATTTTTTTGTTAAACTGTTCAAATATATTATTACAAATTGTTCAATTTAATACATTATAGATTATTTGACATCATTGAGGTATGAATGGTATAATATTTTTTTTAAAACTGTTCAAATATATTGTTACAAATTGTTCAATTTAATACATAATAGACTATTTGACATCGTTGAGGTATGAATGGTATAATATTTTTTTTTATTAAACTGTTCAAATATATTATTACACGTTGTTCAATTTAATACATTATAGACTATTTGACATCCTTGAGGTATGAATGGTATAATATTTTTTTGTTAAACTGTTCAAATATATTATTACACGTTGTTCAATGTAATACATTATAGACTATTTGACATCCTTGAGGTATGAATGGTTTAATATTTTTTGTTGACCACTTTGGTTGTTAATATGGAGGTGTCAGCTAAATCTGACTGCAAAGGTAACGGGAGTTTGTATTTTCATTATTGACAGTTTTCATATATAATATGAAATTCCTTGGCGAATAAGTACGTCAGAGATGCACGTTGGGAATAGAATGTTGTTTTTCAATGAAATGGTGGCATAAGCACGGTAGTTTTGTGAATATGGAGGTGGGACGTTTCTTTCTTTACAAAAGACTCCCATTTGGAGGATTGATTATAATAAGTTTGTTTAGAATTTAGTCTTGTGTTTTGTAAACTATGTTGATTGGTTAGGATGTTATGGCAAAATATAGTGATGCTTCTGTATTCTGTTATTTTACCATGTTCCACTCTTACAATTTGGAACTTTTAGTATGTTATAAGGAACCTTTATCTAAGAAAATAATACTGGTTTCGTTTTTGTTGCAATTAATGATGGGTCATCCCGGGTATTAACTGGACTATATACAAAAACTCAAATAATTCATAACTAAAACTTACGAGCTAAGACTAAATTTATATAGTATTATATAGTCGTTATTCAATTAACTGTTTTATCGTGTATATGGATGGCATTTTGATAAAACTGTCTTGAAATTGTTAAAAATATAAAGTAATGTATATTCAAATGAAAAGTAACTAAGAATTACAATGCGCATTATCTGAGACGTAAGTGGTATTTGCTTCACTATTTAGATAGATTATTTTTGGTTGATTCGTTTTCACAAGTGATAACTAATATATAATTTAAAAGGAATCTGATTTACAATGGTATATGTTTTGTAATGTCAAAACTGTCAATTACCTTACGGTAATAGACTTTTCAAAGTAACATTTGAAAAAATCATGCTCTTATGTAACATTTTTAATAATTGCAAAAACCCGGTATTCTTTAATTAATTGTTCATGCTCAATTGTATGCACATACTAATTATCACTATAATTGAATAAGAAACCATTTCGTAATGAAACAAAAAAATAAAAGTTATGTATAAATATCATTGTGAAGCTGCATGAATAATTGTGGTTTATGATTTTTTATATATCATGAAAGATATCCCTCTGAACAAATCCAAACAGGTTTTGTTTCTTTCGCAATTAATGATGGGCTTAGCAAAGTTTTAGTTAATTTGACTGGACTATAAGTTTATATCTTCTAGTAATCAAGATTAAATTTAATATCTCAATGTACCCACTGAATTCAAGAAACCTGACATGGTTACAAGCATGCGTTTATACTAGAAAGATAATAACCCCTTTCTTTGTTAAGTCTAACACACACTAACTTTTGATAGCTAATCTAATTTTAGTTCGAGCCCTTTTATACAAAGCTTAATACAATATGTTAAGAACGTTGATTTCAGATGGTAGGATCATGGTATGGCTTAGTATAGTCATGGTATGGTATAGTCAAGAATGGTCATGGTATGTTACGGTTAGGTATGAACATGGTAGGGAATGTTTATGTATTGGCATTGATAAGAAACTGAACAAAGTATGAAAATAAACAGAAATGATACTTTAAAAAAAGATACCACGTGTTTTTTATCGTAAAACAATTTTTCAAAATAATGAAGTAGAGTTTAATGCCTAACAAATAATACATTAAGTTACTAATTGTTTTGTTAGCAAAATAACCACGTTGTTATTTTTTTCTTTATGAGTATATTTCTCGCTATAGTTGTAAACGGTTGGCAATCTGATGTGTGTGTATATGCAGTGGATAAATTGCAGTGCAGCGCAGTTCCTCAATTCTAAATTTTATAGTGTAAAAAATGATAAATTGAATAATTATCTGCACTTGTAGGCCTTTGGTTATAATTACTTGTTCCTATTTAAACCATTTAAACCATTTAAACCATTAAACAATTTATACCATTTAAACCAATAAACCATTTAAATCGTTAATCCATTTAAACCATTAAACCGTTAAACCATTTAAACTATTACATCATTTAAAACATTTAAACCATTTAAGCCATTAAACCATTAAACCATTTAAACTATTAAACCATTTAAACCATTAACCATTTAAACCATTAAACCATTTAAATCATTTAAACTTTTAAACCATTTAAACCATTAAAACATTTAAACCATTTAAAATATTTAAAATATTAAACAATTTAAGCCATTAAACCATTTAAACCATTTAAAATATTTAAACTATTAAACCATTTAAGCCATTAAACCATTTAAACCACTTGAAATATTTAAACTATTAAACCATTTAAGCCATTAAACCATTTAAACCATTTAAAATATTTAAACTATTAAACGATTTAAGCCATTAAACCATTAAACCATTTAAAATATTTAAACTATTCAACCATTTAAGCCATTAAACTATTTAGAATATTTAAACTATTAAACAATTTAAGCCATTAAACCATTTAAACCATTTAAAATATTTAAACTATTAAACCATTTAGGCCATTAAACCATTAAACCATTTAAAATATTTAAACTATTAAACCATTTAAGCCATTAAACCATTTAAACCATTTAAAATATTTAAACTATTAAACCATTTAAGCCATTAAACCATTTAAAATATTTAAACTATTAAACCATTCAAGCCATTAAACCATTAAACCATTAAACCATTTAAAATATTTAAACTATTAAACCATTTAAGTCATTAAACCATTTAAAATATTTAAACTATTAAACTATTTAAGCCGTTAAACCATTAAACCATTAAACCATTAAACCATTTAAAATATTTAAACTATTAAACCATTAAACCATTTCAGACTCACCTTTGGACGGAGAAATGTAGCTTTTCATATTCTCGTTCATATGGAGAGTCAAACCACCAAACTTGAACCATGGTCGCCTATTTGCATAATCGATGAACCAAACTTTCGCAGATCCGTCCATCAGAACAAGATGGTTCAGAACGAAAAGAATCGTCCATTGTAAAATGAACTTCTTACAATTATTGGCCAACATTCTGTTGAAAAATTTCATCATTACTGTTGTTATACTCAAATTATTCTTAGTCTGTTTATTTCTTTGCAGACGGTTTCTCAAATGTTAGTTGAACAGAAAACTTGTGTAGGTAGTATTTTTTAATTTATTTATAATTATGTACATATACGTGTATACATTATATATATATATATTATATTCATATATATATATATATATATATATA
>JARUHE010333271.1:0-10791 GCA_031471125.1 Archaeomysis grebnitzkii | reverse complement strand
CACACACACAAACACATTACACACACGCTAATTTGCCATCCGTTCACCTCCACGTGTCACGGCACAACGTAGTGCCAGTGACATGAGTGCCTCTGCGGCGGTGCCATAAATCAAGATTTGTAATTGCCTGTGACCACCCCACAGGAGAGCTTCTGAGAGGATTCCTGGGTGGTGGGAGGATAGATTTTGTTAGTGACATCATCATTATTTACTATATTAATGTTGCTATTATCACTAATATTATAGCTATTAGTGACGTCATTAGTTTTGCTATTAGTGACGTCATCATTATTGTCTATATTAATTTTGCTATTATCACTAATGTTATAGCTATTAGTGACGTCATTAGTTTTGCTATTAGTGACATCATCATTATTGTATATATTAATGTTGCTATTAACACTAATATTATAGCTATTAGGGACGTCATTAGTTTTTCTATTAGTGACGTCATTAGTTTTGCTATTATTAACGTCATCATTATTGTCTATATTAATGCTGTTATTATCACTAACATTATAGCTATTAGTGACGTCATTAGTTTTGGTATTAATGACGTCATCATTATTGTCTATATTAATGTTGCTATTATCACTAATATTATAGCTATTAGTGACGTCATTAGTTTTGCTATTAGTGACATCATCATTATTGTATGTATTAATGTTGTTATTATCACTAATTTTATAGCTATTAGTGACGTCATTAGTTTTGCTATTAGTGACATCATCATTATTGTATATATTAATGTTACTATTATCACTAATATTATAGCTATTAGTGACTTCATTAGTTTTGCTATTAGTGACGTCATCATTATTGTCTATATTAGTGTTGCTATTATCACTAACATTATGGCTATTAGTGACGTCATTAGTTTTACTATTAGTGACGTCATTAGTTTTGCTATTAGTGACGTCATTAATTTTGCTATTGGTGACGTCATTAGTTTTGCTATTAGTGACGTCATCATTATTGTCTATATTAATGTTGCTATTATCACTAATATTATAGCTATTAATGACGTCATTAATTTTGCTATTAGTAACGTCATAAGTTTTACTATTAGTGACATCATCATTATTGTATATATTAATGTTGCTATTATCACTAATATTATAGCTATTAGTGACGTCATTAGTTTTGCTATTAATGACGTCATCATTATTGTGTATTTTAATGTTGCTATTATCACTAATAGTATAGCTGTTAGTGACGTCATTAGTTTTGGTATTAGTGACGTCATCATTATTGTCTATATTAATGTTGATATTATCACTAATATTATAGCTATTAGTGACGTCATTAATTTTGCTATTAGTGACGTCATTAGTTTTGCTGTTAGTGACGTCATTAGTTTTGCTATTAGTGACGTCATTAGTTTTGCTATTAGTGACGTCATTAGTTTTGCTATTATCAGTGACATTATTATTAGTAGTATAAATATAATATATGTCATGTTATGTTAATGCTATAATCATTGACATTATCAATACTATTATTACTTTTGTAAGTGAAATTACTATTTTTTTATATTATCAGTGGTATTATTATTGCTATTAGTGGTCTCATTTGTATAAATATAATCAATGTCATCGCTATAGATGTTAATAATACTATTATTATTGGTATAACCATTGCTAATAATTATATATCTTATTAATAATGTTATTATTGCTGTTAATGACCTAATTATTATTGCTATTAATGACTTTATTATTATTGCTATTAGTGAAGTTATTATTATTGTTAGTAATATTAATACCAACGTTAATTTTGTCTTAAGCATTAAAACTATAATCCTTCTATAGAAGTAACTAATAGTTGTATCAGCGTTATTATAATTATTTTTAATAATAATAATATTGTTTTTATCATAAAAGTTAATTCTAATACCATAGGACATTTATACTATTACATCGATAGTAGTGTTATTATAACTATTACTGTTTTATAATAATAAAATAATAATTATTATTATTATTAATAGTATTAATATTTGTTTAATATATTATATTATATTTTTGTAATATTATTATCCATATGATTTAGTTCAGCTTACAATAATTGCGCATTGACATCATTTAAAGAAAGTTTGACGTAAATACATAATTAATATTAATTATTATTAGTTATGTTATTATTATTATTATTACCATTATCTTGATTATCGTTAATATTAATGCTATTGTTAGTATTATTGTCATTGTCTCGAATATCATTATTATTAATTATGTTATTATTGTTATTTTTGATATCTTGATTATCGTTATTATTAATTTTATTGTTAGTACTATTGTCATTATCTTGATTATCATTATTATTGATTTTGTTATTATCATTATTATTACCATTTTCTTTATTATCATTAGTTATATTATTATAGTTACTGTGATTGTCGTAATTACCATTATTGTTGATCATTGCAATTATATTTTGCCATAATTATTGTTATTATTACTACCGTACCATTATCTTAGTTATCATTATTATTCGTTTTATTACTATTTCGTTGTTTTAGTATTATTGCTATTATCTCAATAATCATTATTATAAGTTATAATTGTTATAAATTGTGTTATAATTGTTATAAATTGTGTTATAATTGTTATAAATTGTGTTATCATTATTATTAAATATGTTGCTGTTGTTATTTATATTGTCTTAATTAGTATTATTAATTATGTTGTTATTGCTATTGCCATTATCATAATTATCATTATCATTAATTTTATTTACTGGACGATATGATTTAATTCTGTTTGTAGTAAAAAGTGAAACAAGATAAAAACATAAATGTATAGTTAGAAAAAACAAAAAGAGGAAATTATAGTAACAAACAATGATATAGAAAAAGTAAAGGTATAAAAAAATATAGAAAGAAAGAAAGATGTAAAAAGAAGGAAATATAGAAACAAAAGAAGATATACAAAGAAGTAAAGATATAAAAAATTATAGAAAGAAAGAAAAATGTAGAAAAAGGAAACAGAAAGAAAAAAAAAGACTAAAGAAAAAACTATAATTGAGTGTAAATGTCTTTTATTGAAACGTATTTGACAAAGTTCTTCTAAAAATATTTTTTCACTCAACAATCATTTTTCTTGAAAAAAAACTTATTTTTACTTTTGGAAATTCTATGAAATTCAGTTTTTTCATAAACTGATTTATTGACATTTTGGAACTAGAAACTTGAAAAACAATTTATCAATTTGCGTCACCGTAGTTTATTTGTTTAATAAAAATACAGAGTTGTTTAATTTAAAGGCTTAAGTTAATAAACATATTGTAATTGTTAAAGTAATAGTTTATATACCTTAAAGTATTATTAATTATTTATTAAAACTAAAAAAATTGAAATATTGTAACATGCATTTTTCTATTTTTTTAAAAAACATAAATAGCAACATGATAGCTTAAACATTTATTTAAACTTTTTAATTATCAATAAATTTTTAATATGAAAGTTACCCACTCATTATCCCATCACATACAAGTTGATACAATCAACAAAGTTAAATGAGCAATCCCCCAAGGATTGTGCGAAAACACACGGAACAATAGTATATACAACGAAACACATCATTCACATAACTAACCACAAATCACCTCATTTAAACAAATCATACCACTGAAAAAAAACATCTACAGCGCTATGTCTGAAACATTAAGGTGAACGCCATGAAAACCATTCCAACCAGCGTTTTTCTCCTTTCCTAAATATGAAATAATATATATCCCTGCATCACCGCAGGTAACACAAGAAATTTATCTAAGGTAACATACAAATTTTCCACATCAGCCTACGGGAAAAAGCAAACATCCTCACAATAAATAAACTTTTCGATCATACAACCAGATTACCCGGCACTTCCCAAAAAACACACTTTACTAAGATATACAAAACTACCGTTTCGGTACTCCCACAACCTTAATAATACACCTCAACTCTTCAATTCCAACAAATCAGCATTCACAAGCACATTGACAATCACATAAAAAACTTATCACAGCAGTTCCGTGAAACATACCATCAACATAACCTTGGCGAACACTTCTACAAACCCATACGTCAACATGAACCAGTCTTCAACATACCCATAAGTGAACATCACCCATACATACCTCAATATACATCATTACAGACTATATAGATAGCACAATACCACCACATTTACATTCTGCACAATATATTATCCTTAACAGTCCTAGTCGCTCATAATCACCTACCTTTAAAATCTCGAAGGAATCTACCAAACGGGTTGGACATCTTGGTTCTATCACTTTCCCTCCAAGAGAGGAGGAGGTAAGTTTTTTTTATTAAACATTTAACAAAATATTAACCAGCGTTTCTCTTCCACAGGTGGAGTGCAAGAAGGCTCAGCCCAAAGAAGTAATGCTGCCCACGACCGTCGGGCGCGGGCGCGCAGGTGGTCGCGGGGCCTACGGTGAGTTGGTGATGGTGTCAGCCGTGCCGCCGCTCGCCACCTACCGCTATGCGCCGTACTCGCTGCCCGCCGCCGCCCAAGCCCAGTCCGTGCCCCTGACCAGCATGCCCCAGGTGACGCCGTCTGTGTCCCTGGGCAACCTGGCGAATGCGGCGGCGGCGGGGACGATGATGTCCAACATGGCCGCCACAATTCCCGGCTATGCCGCCATGTATGGCTTGGATGCTGCAAGCATGGGTGCTGCATCGATAGACATGAGTGGATGCAAAAGGCTTGCCTTCACGCAGCCTGCCAATACTAACACCACCAACTCACTCGGATATTCAGTGTCCAATCTGCTCGGTATACAAGGCCTCACTGTGCCCACCTACCCAATCCCTGTAGGGCTGTGAGCGCCTTCTACCCGTCCACCTGCCCTGCAGGGCACACAACCCCTTAACATGGGCTACTGTTACCCTGCAGATGCACATCAACAAGAAAAGGTTGATTGTGCCCAGCAATAATATGTTTAGAGTGCAGGGGGCGCGGAGATTGCAATGATCTTCTTTGTCCCATTAGCCTTGCACTGAACTATCGAACCATCTTGTGTGTCAACTAAGCTTTACTTGCGAGTTAGAAGCAGAGCCGGAGTAGGTCTACCTTATCTAGACATTGCTCGACTCAGTTCTTTTATGTTTATAATTAAGGGCAAACTGAGGATTTTATGATTTAAAACTCCGGATTTTTGTGTTCTACAATTATCAGCCCACAACCAAAGATTGCACCAAATCATGGCCATATAGTAGCTGTCTAGGCCACTGCCTTTTTTTAATTCTAGAGCTCCTGGTTACAATCTGGATGTTTTTCTAGTCACTGCTTATCATTTCTATTTCTTTGCTAGTCTTACTGTTTGATTAGCTTCTGTATTAACCAAGTAAAGTTTGGCCTGCACTCAAGTAAGCTGTCAAAGACATTCTATGTAATTAAGGGCAAAAATTTGTATCGAAGATGTCCGACCGTTTTAAAGTTCCTTGACGAACACACAAAGGTCTGACAACATCGAACTGATGAACGCCTTGGCCAATGGTTCGAAGTTCTGTGCTGTTGTATAAAATGTGTTTAAGGACTGGCTGCTAAATCAAGCCCTTGAATCAGCTTTGGAATGTGGTCACATGTTTTAGGATATGATTGTAATTAGTCTTGTGAAATATATTATATATAATTATTATGATGGGAGTATATATGAGTTGTTTCTAATGTCTATGCAATATTGATTATATATAATGTAACTTGAGAAGCTCTGGACTTACGTCTTGTCTTCCTTCAATTGGTGTGACCGTTATAAGTGAAATATTTAATTTAAGAATTGAGGACCAGCGGTTTTTAAATATTATATTGTTCAATAATAATAAAATACCTGCTGCATTGATGTAAATAGGATATAGTTTTCTTCTGGTTTAAGGCCAATGTACTTAATGATATAAATTGCTGCATAAAAAGGTTTGGATACCAATTATATTAGGAGATTAATTTTAAATGCATAATGTTAATGATCAATACGATGCAGCTGTTTGCTGTCTATCTTTATTACTATTAATATCTCATCATTGTCTTCTATATGTTCTTTCATTTAATTTTGAGTTTCCTTGGCTGACTGATCCATACTCCATAGTCGCTGTCCACGTTGCAGTTTTAGCTGTAGTTGAATAATTGCTGTTGGTATTGGATGGGATGCAGAAACGAGATAAGCTTTCAATTATTTTGTTCTACTATTTTCAACTTAAACTATTTGTACTTTCTGCATCTCTTCAATCCGTATCTATTGTTGCTGGATGAAAACTTGTTCCCAATTAGTCAAAAGAAAAAGAAAACGAAAAATCTGTTTGACCTTTGTCCTCTTTTCTCTCTCTCTCGTTGGTGAACATAAATTTAAGTGACAATTTCTCTCATTTTTCACTCGTTAGAATAAGTAAATAATTGTTTTGTTTTATTGTAGATGAAGTAGATTAAAATCTCTTCTACCTTATCTACTAATTGTTTTGTTTTTATTGTAGATGAAGTAGATTAAAACCTCTTCTACCTTATCTACTAACGGCTTTCCGGTTTTCATTCCTTTAAGCTCGAGGTAAGAACGTACGGGTGAGTGCCTGAGACTCTGTTTTTCTTTATCCCAACATGAATTTTTTCACCAAAAAATGTTTCTTTTATTGTTTTTTTTTCAACTAATATTTTTGTAATTTTCATTTTGATAAAATAAATTTGGTTCTACAATTATTGTACCTGACGATCTTTTCACTTTATATCGAAAAATAGTTTTCTATTTGAAAATTACAAAATTATTATAAATCTATATCATCATCGAACGCAAAATACTAAAATATAATGGTTAAAAAATGTCAAAAATTGTTAAATAATTGTATTCTTGACACTTAAAAATTCATATAAATAAATCAAGTTATTCTTCAATTTTAAAGTTTATCAATTTTTTCTAAAAGTATATCCAAGGAGTTGAAAATCTCATATTATAATTAAGTATTTTTGGTATACCTCGAAAACAAATTTTGAATAAAGTGATTTTAAAATATTATCAATTATTATCATACGTAAAAATAAAAACGTATTTGACTATGACAACCATTGTTTGATTAAAAGTTTATTCTAATCAAGGTAAATAACAATTAAATAAACAATTAATTATTATTATTTAAATAATTTATTAAGCATAATATTCAGAAACAACAGAGACTCATCTCAGGCACAAATTTTCTAAATTTTCTTTTTTTTTTCATTAGAAAATAAAAAAATGATAAAAAATATTGATAAAAAAATGTTGATAAAAATGTTGACAGCCAACTTTTGGGGAAGACGTAGCCACACCTCGAATGTCTTCCTGATTGTTTGAATTTTCTTTAAAAACATCAAATTCTTTGAATCAAAAATTTTTTTGATAAAACTTTTTTTTATGAAACTTTTGTTTTGATAAAGCTATGCAAATAGGGATGGTTACTGTTTACCTTTTTAAGTTGGTTGAAAAGATTTATAAAGTTGAGGAAATGTTTTAAATTGAAAAAAAAACTCTTTTTATGTTCATAGAAAATCGAATTCCTGCTTAGATTAATTCTTAGAATAAAGTTAGACAGTTTTGTTAGAAGTTTGAATTCTTCTATCAGAAAAGGTTAACAGTTCGTTATTATCTACTAAAGATGACAAATTTTATACTTTTATACAATAGTTAATATACACATAGAGTTTATAATGGCACAATTTTACATTGATTTCCTTTCATTTCGTCTGTTTTTCAATTTGTTTCGTTTTTAAAAAGTTATTTTCTGCATGCAAATTTCATTGTTTTCTTCTTCTTTTTATTTAACATGCACAACAATTCGTTCGTTTATTGCACTCAATATAAGACCTAATCATGATAAAACTTAGCAATAATAAGCTCATAAGAAAGTATATATATATTTGATTATGTAGTATAAAGTATATAAATTTAAATAAATATATAATATAGTAATATATATACATATATATATAATGCCTTTATCAAATCAGTAAATAGAGATGAAGTTTATTATAATTATTACAGTAATAACGAGTTAATCTAATAATTATTAAGAAATCATTTCATTTGGTACAAAAGTTCAAGAATTTGCTTGTAGATTAATAATACAAAATAGCAATATAAAATTTAGCAATACTACAATAAGTTTAAAATCTTTAGCTGTTATTTTTTTAAAGTTAATGAATAGATTTTGTATATTAGAAACTTGTTTGTTATTAAAGTTTATAGTTGTTCATTATTTTACATATTTTATTATTTATTTACAGTAAAACTTTAAAAATAGTTATTGTTGTAAAAAGTTAGAGGTTTAGCTTTTAGTTTTCAACAAATGTTCGTACAATATATTTTGAATAGTTTTAATGTTTGATAGTTTTAAATTTTCTTTAAAAAATTATCTATCCAAAAATCACAAAAATACAGTGAAAACAAAATTATATGGAATCACAAAAAAAAACAGACGTAACACTGTAGTAGATTCACAATTTTTGAGAATAATAAAAGAAAACTGTTGGTTTTGAATTACTACTTTATATAAAACTACTTTATATAAGCAAAAAATACTTCATTCATAGAATATACGAATAATATGTTTCAATGAAAAAATTTTTAGTTGAAAATATATACTTTCTTTTTATTTTAGCACTGTGATTTTATTAGAAGCTTTAAAATAATTATAGCTACCGTACTATTAATAGCTTATGTGAACTAGAAACAATGAAATAATTGTCACTTATTTTTTAAGAATTGTGTTAACTTAAGAAAACTATTTATTTATTATAATTATTATCATTATAAAAAGTTTCTTTTTATTATTAAAACTTTACATATCGACTTTCGCTGACGTACGTAACAATAGGGTATGGTATTAACGCAATAATTATATTTGTAGATAAATATAAAGTTTCACAGCTTTTTTAAATATATGTAAATTAATTTTTTACATTGAATGGGAAATCAGACGTGTAATTTTAAATAAGAGTTTTTAAAGAAAATGAATGTTTTTCAGTTATTTTAAAAAGAGATCACCATTGTGACATTTTGTTTAAATGTTCAATACTTTCACAGTTCCTCTGTACAATCACAATTTTAAGTCCTCATCAAAATGAAGTTTATCGAAATTCTTTCAAATAATTCTTCAGCGAAACAGAATCAAAAGTTTTTCCAGGACTACCAGTCGTTTATCTTCGTGACTTGAATTTGCAAGGAGGTAGAAGTCTTTAATTTTCAGTGATTTTCTCATTTTTGTTCATAGTTTTTGTGATTGTTTCTGGTTTGAATTGCATGATGACCTTCGATTTAATGTTTATATTATTTAATTGTTAAGGCAAATGATGTTACTGTGTTGATGTGAAGGTATTCTAGCCGTTCTTGTAATTGTAACTCACGATTATTTCCCATACTGTTAATAAGAATTTTTGCTGTGAATTCAAAAATCATGTTGGTAGACGGGACAACTATGGACTATTGGAATGGGTCACAATAATGCTAACATATAGAAGACAATGTATACTCTGCAAGGCTTTACTCCATGGCCTATGTGATCTAGTATTTAATTGGTATCATATGACAGGGTTTTGGTTATGTTAAAAATATTTTAAGAGGCCTTTGAATTTTTAGTAATGTCATGTGCCAATTAGAGCCTATTTATTAGTTTATCATAGGTGTCGAGCCTTGTACTATATATATAAATATATATATATAAATTTATATATATATATAAATAAATATATATACCTGTTGATAGAAATAAACAACTTTTGAACGTACACTGTCTGTTTGTCTTTAGTATAGCCCCTTTACTCTTGTAGCCACACGACTAGCAAGTAGAAAAATAAGAATAGATTTTTTAGCAAAAAGTAGAACAACTTAGAAGGAGAATAATCTTCCCCTTGAGAGAGAGAATAAACTAAAACTCTAACGATGGCACACAAGGATGCATCAAATAGCATTGTTTCAATACATTAAATTTCAATTAAATTCTCACTTAATTACCCCCCAAGGACTGACAGAAGTGGGGTTCGGAGATGACAAGGCCAGTCTTGTAGCCTAAATTTTGGCCTTAATTTTGGTCTTAATTTAATCACGGCTGGTAACAGCATAGCAAGCTAGCGCAGCAGCTCCTAGTGATCAAAATGGGTCTAAGCAAATTAATTAGTTCAATTTAAACTGAAAATTTCTCCTAAAGTGGGCTACTTCCCTTTCAAATTGGAACACACTCACTTTAATGGGGCATCCAAACCTTTTTGTGTTTATTATTAATAAATTTAAACCATGACTGCTTGTTGAGCAGATTTCTGATATAGTTCTTTTCTCTCCTCTCAATTGTTCTAGATCTAGTTTGGTCGCTGGGAGCACTACCTGATGGTATGTATCATGTTCTGTATTGCCGCCCGGCTCCACCTGTCATGGCGATCGTATCCCTCATACTTCTGGTACATATGGTACTCCCGGTACTCACCTCGAAGGCGAGGAAAGCTGCAGCTATCAGCCTTGCTTGCTCATCCTAACTCTAGCCTCACACGGGGTCGCCCTGGTGGTGTAATACTGTAATTTAGTCATTGTCTTTCATCCGGCTTTCTGCTGTCCCTAGTAGGCTGCCTTCGCCTTAGAACCTTTCCTTAGACTTCGGGCCCGAAGGTCCTCACCAGTACTCGGTTCTGTGTTACTTAATCCTTAATTAGGTTCTTAAACAGTAGAGTTTGACATTAATGAAGCTTAACCACACCACTCATATTTGCTACACGATATGTATGCCTGGTATCTTTTTGCTCCAATTGTAAGGTTGTGAATACTTTTTTCTTT
>JARUHE010333260.1:0-10791 GCA_031471125.1 Archaeomysis grebnitzkii | reverse complement strand
TATATTTTTATTGTTATTGTTATTTCATTGATTATTCAAGCTATTACTTTGTTATTTTAAATACATAAGTCTTGCAACATGGTACTTATCTTTTTAAATTAGGCTAACAGTTTCAATAGAATGGTATGTAGACTTAGATTTAGGCCTAAATTATTTATTTTACCTTCAACTTTGATTAATTCAATTAATAGTCGAACATTATGCAAAAGTGTTTTAAATAAATTTCAATTTTTTAATTGTATAACATCAACCTACTTAATTTATGTTAGAAAGTACGTATAAGGTTAACATTTTATTAAGATATGTGATGTTAAGTTTGGGTAGATTAGGCACCAGTTAATTAATCTCGAATGTAAAGTAACAAAGTACATTTTAAAATTTTGCTTACTCCAATTTGTTTATAAGGTTAATTGAAACAAGATGCACCAGAACCCAAGATTTGCTTTTGAAAATTAGATTGTTAATAAATATATTTATTACAATAAGGATTATATTCTTATTTAATTAAACTAAATATGATGACATT
Source organism: Archaeomysis grebnitzkii (assembly GCA_031471125.1). Lineage (NCBI taxonomy): Eukaryota > Metazoa > Arthropoda > Malacostraca > Mysida > Mysidae > Archaeomysis > Archaeomysis grebnitzkii. The sequence goes on along the minus strand of JARUHE010333260.1, from coordinate 10,265 downwards.
TCATTAAGTAGCTTATACTTAAAACCATTAAGATAATTCTGTATTTTTAAGTTAAGTTCTTAATTGATTTCACTTAATAACAAATTTAATGTTTTTTTAAATGTCAAATTTTTTATGTTTCTTTATATTTATTTTAATGGTATTTCATATCTGTATTGATAAAATAATGTTTGTATGTATAGTATTAGAATAATATTACTTAGCTAACATATCAAGAGTATTACTCAACATTTTTGTAAACTTTAAAACTTGATTGAACAAAAACATATAAAAGATCATTATTGCTTTAGTATGTATTTAAGACACCAATTAAATTCGATTTTCCAATAAAAGTCAAATAAAATAAAAAATAAAAGTCGATAGTTTTGGCAACGCCGACTCTACTACAGGCCTCTTACTATGTGCAACATTTTACCAAGTTAAACTTGCTCTTGTTTGTTACTGGTATACTAGTATTGTTTCTTATATCTCAACAGTTCAATAATTACATTTAATAAAATTACATTGAAATGGCGGCTAATTTAAGATACTAAATCAATAATGAGTAAAAAAAGGTTTAAAAGAACTCAATATTATTGATATTTACACTGTTGAAGAACTTACAATGTAATATGAACATATAACTATCAGTTCATTATATTACACTAAAAACAATACAAATACTAGTCGTATACGATTATCTACGCCAAAGTGGATGTATATTAATAAAGCCGAAGCACGGTAACACCAACAAGAGAAGAGATAATCTATAACGTTAACTTTTCCGGTAAATCGAACTCAACTTTAAGTGTGGCTCCGGTTTCCATAATGAAATACAAGCTTTGGTGTGTAAAAATCATTATTCTTACCTGGGAAAAAAGATATAAATTTGCAAGTTAACATAAATGTTTTACGTTCAATTGTATAAATTAGAATGTTAGTTTTTAATTTTTTTATGTTCTATTAAGCTGTGTTTAAAGAAAAACAGCTTCAATAACTGACCCCTGATTGGTGTTGTTTAGTTTGTTGTTGTTGGGGCGGTGGATGCTTTGTAGACTAACAAAAGTTTGCCATTTTTCAAAATAATAAAAATAATATTTTACAGAAAAGTTTGCTTAAATGAAAATAAAAAACATAACATTTTACACTGGTGTCGCTAAGGATGTTATTTTGAGAAATACGTATTTACTTATTAAAATGACATTTTATATGAAAGTTGAAATGCATGGTTAATCAAAGTTTGTATTTGAAGGTTTAGGGAAAAGATTATTTAGAACAAATGAAAGAACCTGAAATTCTAAGGTATAATGCCTGAAGGATTTTTTTTGCCAATAAACGATGTTGTTATAAACAATATACATTTTATGAGTTTTTAGACTAAGCCAATTTATCATCAAATTTATGATTAACCACATTTTTTTAAAAATATACAGTGAGGTTGTATGGATGGTACATTAATTTGCTGGTATCGTTATCACAAATACAGTAGATAAAATAAGGTATGACTAGAGTTGCAACTCAAAAATAACAAGTGCGTTTTTTAAAAAAAGTAAAACGTGTTTTTTTTTTGCAAAATACAGCTTTTTTAAATCCCCTTTTTTATGGATTTATTTGATTTTTCTTAATACCTTTAAAATGATAGGTAATTATTAGATTTTAAACTTTTTACATAACAAAACAATTATATATTTCTCTCAGGACAACCATTATTGCAACTATAGAATAAAATATGTATGTTACATTGATTTTAAATAGCTGGTTTGGTTAATACTCATTTGCTAATAAATACATTCTGTAATGATTCTGATGCCTGTATTTATATAATTAACATAATTAAACATGGCGTGGCAAATATTTTTGTTAAACAAACAATATATATATCGTATAGTTGAAATATATGATGAACTGTGTTTTTTCATTATTATACTAATATATTGATATAAAAGAACAATGACCAACTACAGTGAATTTAAGAAGCTTAATTACTAGCCAAACTAAACTATGTGTGTATATCAAAACAAATAATAATATACTTGATAAATTTTACAAAACTACCTTAATTCAATGTTATAATGTTATATATCAACACATTTAAATATTATATGAATACCTTATTGACAATTACTGAATCATAAAAAAATAAAAACAATTGTAAGCTAGCAATTAATTTATTAAACAATAAAGTATGACTCTTAATTAGATAAATAAAATCAAATATAAAATGTTATTGAATTAAATTTCAATAAATGTTGATTTTACAAAATAAAATAAAATACAAACTTTAAAAAAAATATTTTTTGTCAAACATCTATTAAATGGTGTGTAAATAGAGATTTGAAATCTATTATTGCGATGAATATTAAATTTTACAAAAAAACTTCCCTTGGAAAATGTTGCCCAAAGTTATATGTAAAGCATTTCATGTTCAAAAAAATATTTGTAGATTGTAAACTTGAAATGTTTTTTTTTTCGATTTTGTTCTAAGTGTAAAAAAAATCTGCATTCACCTCCGCCTCCGCCCCAACAATCACAGCCTAAAAGTATTTAATTAACTTAACCACATATTAACCACATATTAAAAATATTTAATTAACTTAACCACATATTAAAAAAATTTAATTAACTTAACCACATATTAAAAAGATTTAATTAACTTAACCACATATTAACCACATATTAAAACTATTTAATTAACTTAACCACATATTAACCACATATTAAAAATATTTAATCAACTTAACCACATAACGTTCCCTACTCATACATCTGATCACACACTAGACCTTAGAACAACTAGATGCACAAATGATATTAATCTATTCCATACATAATAATCTTCTTTCATTTATATAGTCCCTCATAAAAATATCCACATTAAATAAATAATAGATAGAAAGATAGACAATATAAACATTTATGATTTTCCCAACGATTTATTAAAAACAATTTATCAAATAACAAAAAACTTTAATGATGCATCAACATCAACAGTCACATCAACCTCCGTAAAGTAAACCATATATAGAGCTTTGCTCTATAATAAATTATAGTAATATAGATAAATGTATATACAAGTCAATGGGAAAATATTGTTAATATTCTAACACAAGAAAATGCATAGATAATTGGATATATATAAAATAATTTGTTTATATACATCAATAAATGAACAGTATAATTACTAAAGAACAGGTGCAAACCATGACTAAAAAAACATGAAACCAAGTTCAAAAATTTCAGAGATAAGTGAAAAAGGTGGAATGGTCAAAACCAGGACACTTTAATTAATTTAATGGAAATTAACAGACATTAGACAGATTTAATATTGCGGAGGTAATTGTTGCCATTTAGAAAATTGTACACGTTAATTAAGTGAAAGTTGCATCAATAATAAACTTCGATTCAACAGTGTGTCAATTTTTGTTTAACTTTACTTTTCTGATTTCCAACCGACCGTTTATATCATTTTATTGAACTTTGTTCTTGCTAGAAAAGTTCTTTTGTTATAGAAATTTACTTCTTTCTTAAAAAAGTATTACTATATTTTTTATAGGAATCTTATTTTTTAAATACTAGCTACTAGGGTTTCTATAAAAATACTACTATTATTTAAAAAAAACAACATTTATTTACTAAAATATCTATATTAAAAACTGTTATTATAAAGACATTACTTACTTTTTTTAATTATATAAAGTGATGTTACTATTATTATTAAATAATACTTCTACGCATTGGTATTTCTTGAACAAACGTCATTATAATTTATAATGTTGTTATAAAATAACTTATTTTAGGAAAACTTTTCATTTTTTGTTTCCTAATTAAAGTAAATTTAAATAATTTTCCATAAGTTTCACACATGAACAAAAAGTGAAGACTTAATTATAATTGTTAGCTATGTTAAAGAAAATCATATCGTTGAACAGATAAGAGGTGTTTTATTGAAGATTTCCAAACAATTATAATAATAAAGGGATGAACTTTAATTCAATGAAATTGTGTTATTATATAAGACAATAGAACTTAATGAATACTGAGGTAAAAATTTAATGAATTATAAGCTTTCATAGGACCAATTTTTTATAAATGCACTGAAAACACTTGACTACGTTTTTATTTCTAAGGTTATCAAAATTGATATCCTCAAATTGACTAACCTTTGTTAACAGTGCTCACTTTTTTCTTGATTCAATCAACTTTCTTGTGTTTCAATCAGAATCGTATCAATAGGCTCAGAAACAGGTTGCTTTGTAATACGTAAAATGCCGTATACATAAGAAAAATATAAAAATATTTTTTCGTGCAAAGTCACGCTACGTTTTTTAAATAAATAATAAAGTACACGAATTGGATAGCCTTGCTCATAAGGTAATAAAAAGTTCAAATGGTACATCAATTTGAGAAAAGTGAGTAATATCATCTGATGTTCCCTCAGGCAATAAAATAAATAATTTAAATATGTTATCAAGTTATGAACATGTAGGTGCCAAAACAAGGCAATAAAATGTAACAGTTGTCTTATAGCAATGTTTATAAAATATAAATTAGATTTTCAAACTATATTATAAATTAAATATTAAATTAAATTAAATTGTATAACTATATTACTTTAAAAAAAAGTTTGATATACTTAAAGGGATTATTAATGCATTTGCTTCTAGTTTTTTCAAGTTTTAGGTTTTGACAATTAATTGGGTGAATATTTCTTAAACTTGGTGAAAATATTATACATTTTTTACATTGGTGCATGTTTAATAATACAGTTAAACAATGTTTTCATATTTGAAACAATTTCAGAATAAATAATACATCACTAAAACCATAATTTAATGTTTAAGACGTTGGAAACAAACTTTGAAATCACTCTAATTTATTTATCATTTGAAACAAACTTCAAAATATTGAACAGCTTTATGTTTTTCTGAAAGAATGTATTCTGTTTGGATCGAAAATAGCACAAGTGAGGTGAGTTATATGTTACTTCACTTGTCCTACTGGATGATCAATAGCACAAATGAAGCAACCTTTATGTTACTTCAATAAGTGTTACTTCACTTGTGCTGTTGTCGATCCATTTAATGAAGACTTCAATTTGAAAATTGTCAACTACTACCCACATAAAGATATGTTTTCTGCTGCGGTATGAAATTCAAGATGAACTACGAGGTAACATACAAAGGCTTGCTCATAAGTGGTGACGAAAAGGACATTGATTGCAATGTGATCTCATGAAAAAATAATTCCCTCAGCATTGACAGTTAATGCATGCGATCAACAGTGGCTTTCACTGGAATTTATCAAAAGAGGTATTTCCCTCTGAAGGCCTAATTCTGTCAACATTTCTTAACATTTGCTAATATTTGTTAATATTCGCTAACATTTATTACCATTTGCTAAAATTTGCTATCATTTGCTAACATTTGTTACCATTTGCTAACATTGCTAGCATTTGTTAATATTTGCTAACTTTTGCTAACATTTGCTTGCATTGCTCACGTTTGTTAACATCTGCTAACATTTTTCAATATTTACTGACATTTTCTAACATTTGTTAGCATTGCTAAAGTCTGTTAACATTTGCTAACATTTGTTAATGTTTACTAACATTTTCTAACATTTGCTAGCATTGCTAAAGTGTTTTAACATTTGCTAACATTTGCTAACATTTTCTAACAAGGCTATCATTTGTTAAGATTTGTTAGCATTTGCTAACATTTGTTAACGTTTGTGAGCATTTGCTAGCATTTTTAACCTATTTTTCACATTGGCTAGCATTCCTAAAATTTGTTAACATTTATTAACATTTTCTAACAAGACTAACATTTAATAGCATTCCTAACATTTGCTAACAATTGCTAGCATTGCTAACATTTGTTAACATCTGTCAACATTTTCTAACAAGACTAACACTTGTTAACATTTTCTAACGATTACTAACATTTTCTAACGTTTTATAAAATTTGCTAAAATTTGCTAGCATTTAATAACATTTGCTAACATTTAATAACATTTGGTAACATTTAATAACATTTGCTAGCATTTAATAACATTTGCTAACATTTAATAACATTTTTAAAGATTTGCTGGCATTTGTTAACGTTTGCTAACAAACTTCGCCGCAATTGAAGACATGTAATATTATTTTCCAATACCATGGACGATAATTCAAACAATGCAAAATAAAAATCTTTTGGCAAGTAAATCTTTTTATACAAAGTAATAAAATATCCTCAAAATGAAAAACACAATTGAACATTTATGCCATTAATTTCTAATAAAATAATTTATTTTATGATTTATTTTTGTTAGATATTTAATTGATGAAATAAATGAAGTTTAGGTCATCTCTTGTTTCATTAAGTTTTGAGCTTTGCTGGTTTAAAGATAATTTCTATTTTCAAAATCTTCAAAAACGTACAATCAAGTTAATAACTTTCTTTCTATTAAAAATGGTAAATCTTAATTAGCCTATCTATTTACTAGCGTTTCCCCTATTTTTCCCAAATTATTGGTAACATAAAATAAAAACATTAACGATAAAGATAAATAAATGTTATTTTGTAAATAGTTCATTTATACAGTTCAATATAATTTTCCACACACTTGGTTTGGAGAGATAAACTCTATGGTATAATATCTTCATATTTAAAAAAGTTTTGAAAGAAAATGGAGTTGCTTTTTGGCAAAACTCAGATGATATGGACAAGTGACATGAAGCAATGGATAGCGTTACAATATGAGAGCACTTGATTTGAAATTAAATAAATAGAGGAAGACCAAAGACAAAATGAAAGAAGAAGTATAGGAAGACCCAATATAAAATGGAAGCAGAAGTAGAGGAATACCCAATACAAGATGGAAAAAGAAGTAGAGAAAGACACAATACATGGCAGAAGAATGCGTAGAGGAAGACTTAATACAATTTGGAAGAAGAAGTAGAAGAAGACCCAAGGCAACGTAGTAGAATAAGAAGAGAAAGATCCAATACAAAATGGAAGAAGAAAAAGCGAAAGATCCAAGAGAAGGTTGAAAGACTCAGAAGAAATAGAGAAAGACGCAAGAGAAGGTTGAATGACTGAAAAAACGAGAAAGACGCAAAAATAAAGTTGAAGGACTGAAATAAAATAAATAAAGACCCACGAAAAGGTTGAATGACTAGGAAGAAGTAGATGACGACACAAACATAAAGTTGAAGGACTGAGAAGAAGAAGAAGAAGACCCAAGAGAAGATTGAAGGACTCAGAAGAAACAGAGAAATACCCAAGAGAAGGTTGAATGACTGAAAAAAAAGAAAATGACAGAAAAACAAAGTTGAAGGACTGAGAAGAAATAAAAAAGAGCCAAGCAAAGGTTGAATGACTAGGAAGAAGTAGATGGGGATAATAACATAAAATTGAAGAACTAAGGAGAAGTAGAAGAATACCCAAGAGAAGGTTGAAGGACTAGGAAGAAGTAGATGAGGATAAAACATAGAGTTGAAGGACTGAGAAGAAGTAGAAGAAGACCCAAGAGAAGGTTGAAGGACTCAGAAGAAATAGAGAATTACCCAAGAGAAGGTTACATGACTGGCAAACAGTAGAGGAGGATACAAAAATAAAGTTGAAGGACTGAGAAGAAGTAGATGAAGACCCAATAAGTGAACTATGAAACACTTATGTCTGGGTTTCTTAACCTTGATATGGATGATGTTTTCACTAATCCTATAATGCTGATAGTTCCTTGTTTGTGTTTTATAATAAGTTAAGTACCCTTTTTAATAATTGTTTTCCCTTTTAAACAAAAAAATCAAAGAAAAAATATGAACTTGTGGATGTCGAATGCTCTGAAGTTCTGCGTAAGAAAATAAATATTTTTTGTTATCGAAACTTAAGAAAAATAAAATTGTCTTGTCTGAGTTTAACATCTATAAGAGAATATTGAATTCAGCAATAAGACAGGCAGAGCAATTGTACTATATGTAAAAGGCAATTGGACTTGATGGTGATGTAAGGAAGACGGGGAATTTTAATAATGATATTCTAGGTAAGAAGAGCGAACTGCCAAAGACCAAAATAGTTGATGCTGAGGGGAGTCATTTAACTGGTCGTGATATAAGTAACTATTTTAACAATTACATTCTGACCATTGTTGATCCTTTGATTGTTCGTGGTAATGCTTATAATAATTTCTAAGCACTGTACCATCTAAAGGAGAACCTACATTCTTCTTACTTGTTTCCAGTTACTAACATAGAGATAGCTAATTACATTATGGGATTGAAAAACAAGTTTACAAATGTGTTTGACATTCCTGCTGTTGTCCTTAAATCTATAGCTGTGCCTTTGGGAGTGATGTTGGCGATGCCGCTGGGTTTTTGTTTTGAGTCCGGAGATTATCCATCTGTGTTCAAGTGTGCGAGAGTTATATAGTTTATAAAGCGGGTAGTCAACTGGTGGATGACAATTATAGGTATATTAGCCCTCTGTTGACGGTAGATAAGGTAGTTGATAGAGTTATTCGTTCGCGTTTATTGTCATTTATCAATCGTTATAGCCTTATATCTGTAGATCTATATGGGTTCAGGGAAAGAATGGGAACATATTTGGCTATTTTTGATGTAAATAAAGGTATTGCTAATTCACTTAATGGTAGGAAATTCATGTTGTGCCTATTTTTGATATTAGAATGGCGTTCGAGTGTGTTCGCCACGATATTCTCTTGGACAAATTGTATAAAATGGGTATACGAGGACCAATGCATGAGCTACTAATGAATTATTTACAGAACCGCACAAAGTATGTTGCCGTGAATAGTGACAGGTCTGTGATTGGATGGGTATCTTATAGTGTTCCACAGGGTTCGGTGTTGGGACCCATACTTTTAAATCTTTTTTATGACATTCTTACCATGCGGCGCGATGGATGTGTTCTTTTCGCGGATGATGCATACTTTTGGATGACACATTCTACCCTGGATGCTGTTGTTTTAAAGTTAAACCAATTGATTTCTGATTTGTCTGCTTGGTTGGAGAAATGCACTCGTAGCCAATACAAATAAAACATAATTGATGATGTTCTCGAGGAGCACCAATGTGAATCTCTCATATTTTATTTCTGCGGTTCTTGCCTTCAATGGGTGAATTATGTAAATTATTTGGGTGTGCATTTAGACAATGGATTGAAGTTCGATCATCAACTGGAAATGGTTTTGGATAAACTGTTTTATTATATGGTATATTCGTTTTTAAATCTCAATCTTATTGTGAGGGGTGGTCTATCTATAAGTCGACTTAAGCAAATTCAAATCTTTGTAAACAAGTCATTACGCTGTATTATTAAAGTAGAGTTTGATAGTAATCATATTCCCCTGATGCCTACAGACGACATGTACAAACAACTCTAAATTCAGAAATTTAAAGATCTATATAAGCTGGCGTTACTTAAACTCTTACCTTGTTTTTTATACAGGTTCCCAGATAACTATTTCCTGACGTTTCGGTCTGAACATCTTCTCCTTCATGGCTATGGTATGAGAGCTGTAAGGTTTAGAGTTCCCTAATGAAGCAAAGTGCGCTAAATAATTTCATTGTCCTGGCGAACTCGGTTCCTGAGCATTTTGTCTCCCCTCAGAGTTTGTTAGCATTAAAGATAATTTTCATATAATTATTTAAATAAATTATTATCTACTTTAGCTTTTCACCACAGACCCATAAGTTCACACACTTGGAGTGGTCTATAAAAAAGTGAAGAAATAGAGAAAGACCCAAGATAAGGTTGAAGGGTATTACCAGGACGCATATAAGAGAGAGAATGAATAACATGACGGGTGATAGAGGCCGGTGGAAGAGGCCATCGCACAGAATAATCTCGTGTAAAATCGGATAATTGATGTATGTAAAGAAATAATATTTCCTATGTTTTTTGAATTATTTTTTCTTATGTTTTTTGATTTTTTCTAATGTTTTCAATTAATTAAGATGAAATAAATAAATATGAAAATAGCCAAAATCTATCTAAATAATTTTTATCAAAAACGAAATAGAATACTTTATTCTGTTTTATTAGATATTTAATTGAATGTTTTTTTTTAATAAATTGGAGAGGATTTAAGTGTTATTATAAATTAACATTTGTAATGTTTTTCATTACTGTATAGTAATAAGTATTTAATTTAAGACTTATAATGAATGTTAAATTTAATGATAATAAAACATATTTAATCTAATCTTCTATATTATAATAAGAGAGCTGTCTGTCCGTCTGTCACACTCTACATCGTAAAGGTTTGCATTGTTACTCGATCCG
>JARUHE010333249.1:0-10791 GCA_031471125.1 Archaeomysis grebnitzkii | reverse complement strand
TATTCAGTTAAGAATACAAATTTCCCTTAATAATATAGAGCTTAATGAAGCCGACACAACAAATTTCATGTAAATATGTTTTAATTTGACACGACACAAGCGTTGCAAAAATGGCACATTTTGATGAAAAAACACAAATTTTTCAAATATAAATAGCTTCCTGCTCTAGAGCTCAAGTAAAAGCCCCTTAAATTTCTCCTAGATTTTCCTGCGGTGCTCCCATTTGATTTTGGTCACCACCGTTGCAAGTTGAGATCTATAAAAATACGCATCGGTGTGATGAAGTCAATTTTTTGACAACCAATCCAAAGTTAAAAGAAATAAATGTTTTGTTCTAATCTATATAATTTACTTATCATCTACCCTATATCTTAATTGAGATATCTGATCACCTATCTATTCAATGTTTGGCTACTAGAGTTAACAAATCCCTTTTAGAACAGCCAATCACATGTGCTCAAAAAAGTGTGTACTGTATGCACTTATCATTCTCCTTAATATTTACAGCGTTTCATTAAAAGTTAAAAATATTAATATATTTACAAGAAAAATTTATGAGCACTTATGTGTGTATATGTGTGAGTGCCCATAAGCTGAATTCAGACTGAAGTGTAAGGTCCTCGCAGCTAGGTAGAACAACATGTAACTCACTTTGTGTCTATTTTCTATATAAATCCCAACATTAAAAAATATTTTGAATTAACAATAATGTATTGATAAATTTATTAAGGGTATTAAATTTAGTAAATATTGAGAAAAACAAACTATAAATAGTGAAATAATTTTAAGGTAATTTTTGGTGATGCCAACAAGCTATCCCCACACCACCACCCCTTCCATATCACAGCGAGCATATCTAGTTCGGTCTGAAATGTACTGGACACCTTATTACTTATTCAACGTTCGTTATATGATATGTCCATACTCTTTCTCTTTCTCTCTATCTTTCTCTTTCTCTTCCTCTTTCCATTTCTCACTTTCTCTTCTTCTTCTTCTTTATCTTTCTGTTTATCTTTTCTCTCTCTCTCTCTCTCTCTCTCTCTCTCTCTCTCTCTCTCTCTCTCTCTCTCTCTCTCTCTCTCTCTCTCTCTCTTTCTCTCTCTCTATCTCTCTCTCTTTTCTTTTTTTCCATGTTTTTTTTCTATTACACTATTGTTTTCTCTCTTTCACTTGCTTTCCATCTCCATTTTTAAATTTGATTCAGCGCAAATAAATTTGATAAACATTCGTTTGTAGTATTTTAAAACAGAATTTTATTCAAACTTTAAGTTGTTGCATTATCAGTAAACGTTTCGTTTTATTTTCTTATCAATAATGAGAACAAGCAAAATAGCAATAGAAATGTTAAAACGTTGGAAAATAGAATTATACGAAGTTAGAATAAAATAGTTTGATAAATTATCGAAAACATAGAATAAAAATACATGTAAGCACATGCACGAGTAAATGCTGAGCATTAAAAAAATTGTGTTGTATGTTAAAAAAGTTTCTGATATTGTGTAATTTTTGATACAGTTCTATATATTAATATTTTAACATTTTTCTTTCATTTGTTTTCATTCAAATTATCTCTAAGCCTTAAAAATTGGCTAATCGTGAATTTGATGATAAACTGATTAAGTCTAAAAACTCTTATAATCTGTTATTTAAAAAAAAATATTTTTCAGGCAAAACAGTTCTTCAGCATTCTAACTTAGAATCTCTATTTTTTCATTCGAACTGTATACATTTTTCTCTAAACCTAAGAAATAATAAAAAAAAATCCTTAGTGACACCAGTAAAGTGATATATTCTTTATTTTAATTTAAACAAACTTTTCTGTAAAATAATTTTTTGAAAAAGTTTGGCTAAGTTTTTATAGAGTCCAGAAATCATCCAAAAACAACAACAACAATCAGAGATCATTTATAGAAGGTTGTTTTTCAAACACAACTTAACAATAATGAAATCAAAAGCCTTGTGAGAAAAATGTTTTTAGCAATATTACACAACTATTATTATTAAAATGGAATAACAGTTTATTACAATAATCTTAATTACTTTGTTTATAATAATGATAACAAAAATAAAATCAACAATAGCAATATAAATATAAACAATAATTCTTTTGCAATAGAGTTAAATGCATTTCATTTTGGGAAACAAATGAATTATAAATTTAATGTTTCATGAATAAAATAAATACTTTTGTATGAATTTATAATAATTCAAAATCTAATCAAAAGTAAATGTTTTATTAGTTTGAAAAAATATTTATGAATCATGTGCAACATTTTGGAAATGTATTGTTTATCTATTTTCAAGTGTAAGGATCTCTTCTTCCTTATTTGTTTAGCATTTTATTTATTCTATTTCTTTAGATGACAAAACTTTTACATGATGTTGATGCCTTAAAGAAAAATGTTTTATTAATTTATTTACATACCGGTATGTCCTATTTAATTAAATGTAATTATTTATGTAACCAACATAAGTATGAAGATTTCTTATTTATCATTTGGAAGAAAAGAAATATAGTTTGAACAGCTTAAATGTATTTAACAAAATATTTTAAATGTTTTGATTTTATTTTCGCAAAAAAAAATCCAATTAAATAAATAATTTAAAAAAAAATATTATAGTGAGTAAATTATCCACATCATTTGTGGAATATTCTCAGAGGAGTCGAAATGATGATATTTGCCTTCATTTCATCGAATTATGAATTCGAAAACTTTTGAAGAATTGTTCATTGAAAATCTAAATAAAAACTTCAAAAATATTTGTCCGTTTTTTTCAAATCTATGTCTCTATATTTAAACATTTAGGAATAATAACAGTTATATGCAGAATCTATATATTTATATAAGGAAGAGTTATGTGTTGTGTGAATGTATGTTTGTGCGTGTTTGTTTATTTGTGTGTATTTGTGTGTGTGTTTGCACGTGTGTATATGTGTGTTTCTTGGGTAAATATATGTGTGTGTGAAAGAGAGGGTGTGTGTATGGGTGTGTGTGTGTGTGTGCGTGTGTGTGTGTGTGTGTATGTGTGTGTGTGTGTATGTATGTGTGTGCATAAGTATGTTTGAGTGTGTGTGTATGAGTGTGGGTGCATATGTATGTGTGTGTGTGTGTATGTGTATGTGTGTATGTGTGTGTGTGTGTGTGTGTATATGTGTAGGTGTGTAAGTATGTGTGTATTCATGTGTGTATCCAGTGGGCATCCAACGTCGTTTCAACCATTGTTTGAGAGTTGAACTGAGGTTTGTTAAGCAACAAACCCAATATAAACGGTATTGAAACGTTGAATTTTGTAAAACCTTTGTCGTTGGAATTATTAATGAAGTCAACATTGTATGAACATCTGATAACGTTAATTACACGTTATAAAAACTTTTTATTCTAACGAACTTCAATACAACGTTGTTTCAACTTGAACGTTTATGATCTATGGTAGCATAAATGACGTTAATGAAACGTTGAATACAGGTTTGTTGTCGAATAGTTATACACAGACGTTTCATAAACGTTAAGCAATGGTTGGTTGAAACAATATTGTTTTAAAAATGTTCATATAACGTTGTATTGAAGTTGGTTAGAGTAAAATGTATACGGAAAGTTGTTATAACGTTTAAAGAACGTTATTAGATGTTCATTCAACGTTGCATAATACAACGTTGTGTAAACATTCGAATATTTTAAATAACGTTGTGACAACATTAAAATGCCCGCTCGGTGTCATTATTTTTATTATCTAGGGTACTATATCATGATATTGTTCTAACAAGTTGTTCACTGTTATACATTTGTATTTTATACTAAAGTCGTGAAAAGCGATAAAGAATTGCACATACACTTCTAATACGAACAACAAACCACTCTTAACAAATAGTGAAAAACAATCTATTCAACAACAAAACAGATATGTCCACATCCAATGTTATTTATAAATTTAAATGTCCTCTGCCATATGGAGCGGTGACTGACTATATCACAGCAAATACTTTAAAAGAAAGAGTTGATAACCACGCTACTAATGGATCTATAGTTAAACATTTTCATGATAATCACAAACAAATTCGTACAAGAAAAGAAATTAACGAACTTATACGACCCAACACTAAGATAATTGTAAGAGAAAATCAAAATAGACAAGGAGTAGCTATTAAAGTAGCTATATTGATAAGAAAATTGAAACCTTCTATTAATGAACAATATCTACAATTTGACAATACATTAAAAATCACGAACAGTAATTATAAATACACCAACTTTGCTGAGCTAGAACATATGCATAAGCAAAGACATTGATCAACAGTGGAAACGTGCCGATGAAGTTCTAGAGCAACAGCTAGACTTAATAAAACGATTACCTACATTTAAAGAACGAAGCAATGCAGCTGGAAGTTATATAACCAGATATAAAAGTATAACAATAAACAACTTAAATACATCATCCAACTTTTAAATATTTTAAGATAAACGGATAGATAGCATTGCCATAATAATAATTTATAATTAGTACTTTAGGACTTGTAAAATAATAAACCACAAACTGAGAAGGTATGAGAGAATGCGAGAGGTTGATCATCTTACACTGAATAGTTTAGCTTTATTTGATGCCCAATGGATCAGACTAAACGTGCATTGCATATTCACCGCCGAAAAGTTCACATCATATGGATCGACAATAACACAAGTGAGGTAACTGAAATTCAAATAACATAGAGCTTACCTCACTTGTGGTATTGTCGATCCATATGGTCTTGTGATACCCAAACATGGCTTAATTTCCCTAAAAAACGAGAAAGGCGTTCCAGCGTCGATACATTCATTGACACGAAATTATTTCAAATATAAGATTTGTAAGATTTAGAAATTATTAAAAATGTTCTAAAAAATCAAATAAATTGGAAATATTTTCAAAACCAGATAAAATATTTAGATTTGAAAACAAAGTAAAACACGAATTTTGTTACGCAATGTTGTCTCATTTTTCTTGCAGTATTTTCAATCCGCATAAAATAATTTCAAACAATACCAATATACATCAAGCAACATCAAACAAAGACAAAAAACATCAAACAACATCAAGCAAAACCAAACAACATAAAAAAATATCAAGCAAAACCAAACAACATCAAACAATATCAAGCAGCACCAAGCAAAATCAAACAATAGCAGGCTAAGATCAATCAGCATCAAGCAATACAGAGCAACATCATGAAACAAAAATGTTTCATTTCCTAACAAAATTTAACCAATTCAATTTTAAATTCTAGAAAACTTTAAAACTAAAACTAATGAACAATATTTTACCAATTGGCAAATGGACAAAGAAGGAAAAGCAATATCTGTTGCAAGTCACAATGCAACTGGCTGCAACATTCCTGTCTTTGTGTTAATCATGCCACTCGAATTCTTTCCATAAAGTTTCAATAGTAAAAAATTAATTTACTGCAATTGTGATTTATTGGGGAGAAAATTTTGTGTTTTTGATCGTGTATTTTTATTCAAATTTTTATATTACATGAAAATAATAAAAAATATTTTTTAATTAAATATTAAATCTTATTTACAAATACATTTAAGAATTTCTTTCATTATTTTCTATTGTTAAGAAATACTTTTGTGAAACATTTATTTCTTATTTTTTATTTAATATCGCAAGAAACATAATTTCTCACATTTTCATGCTTCCTGGTGGTTAATCAAAGAGAGAGTCAACGGACACAGAGGTCATTCAGCAAGGAAAGGTACATTTCTTCATCAAAACCTGTGACCCATTGTTCCTCTTTCATTAGAATCAGTTCCCTAATCATGTTGATTTTCCAGTCAATTTCCCTACAATTTTCACCTAGCTTATCCAACAAGTCACGCTTATTCCAGTCCAGCATAAACACAACTGAAACTCGACACTGAACAGCTACATATCGTAGATTTCTGGCCATACACGAAGCACAGTTCCATATGCAGTTTCTAGATATCTTAGAAACCAGTCTATGAACTATTTAATACTGCACCAAAGAAACGAACAGTGCGGCATGCAACCTCACAAGATGGTCGAGGAGCCATGATTAAAGGAGGCAAGAGCACACATTGTGTCCTTCTGCTGACACCGAGCACACCCCTTACACACATTCTCCATGCAGTATCAAGTCGCTTGTATATATCAGACTCCAAGAATATCAAAGGACCACCATACTATGTGGAACACTGACTATTAAATATTTGTATTCCTGCTTCAAGAGACAAGTAATGAATTTGAGACATAATGGCATTAGTGCTAATTCTAAGGTCAGATATGATGTGAGGTCCAGAAAATACTTGGGGGCTTGAAGTTGCTGGTCGCCTATCTGGGATCGTAGATTTGGTATCAGAAGATACACTATATTATTTTCTGTGCAGACCACAGTTCGAGAAAATAGTTACATACTCTGAAGTGAGATTCTAGTGGTGGATATATTTTTTTGTAAATTAGTTTTGTTATTTCTTTAGGCTTCTTTAGACTGATGAAAACATCTCAGGATCATTTGTAAATGTAATGTTTTAAACATTTTCTCAGTTGTTTTAAATGAATAAAAATCCATCTCCATTGTATTTGCCAATGCCAACATTTCAGCCTTTTAGGAACTAACAAAGTTTAATATAGTCGTCTAGGATAAATAAAAATACGCACTGCATATATGACAGGAAACTTTTCAAGAGTTGAAATCCGCCTAGTCTTGTGATGATAGACTGTAAGACTATTTAAGTTGCTTTCAGCCACATTGGCAGGTCAAACGTTATGACAGCAGGAAACTGACTGATGCATATGCATTCCATTAGAGTTGTGTATATAGTACTATAATTGTTTGGGTCACCCTCAATGATTGGAAGAAACTCAATAAGTGACTTCTCCATGCATTCAGGTTGATGCATGGGTTACATAAAGCCATTCCAATTGAGATTTTCGAATGTGGGGTTGAAATTCTTGAGAACCTATCCTGTCATCCATGTAATGTCCCCCAGGTTCATGGATGGAGAGTATTGATGGAGATCAACTACAAGAAGCAACCGGATGTTTGCCAAACCAACGTCCTTTTTTGGAAATAATTGCAATATTTTCACCTCTGCTGCTTTTTCCTCAACAGTCATATTTCTTCTTTGAATAGTTGCATAAAGCTCATCTTGTCTCGTTACGGAAGCTGGAGAGGTTACTTTGATTCCCATGATGACGAAACTCAACAGACAACTGCCTGTGTTCCAGTTGACAGCACTGTTCAGGCATATGTTAGTGATAATTAAGATCTCAACATTGTATCACTAAATGGAAACACAACATTCCATGCTATCAGAATGATCAACGACGACTATATCAAACTTTTTTAGCTCCTAAAAGGCTGATATGTTGTCATTGGCAAATACAATGGAGATGAGTTCTTATCCGTTTAAACCCACTTAAAAGCTGTTTAAAATAATATATTTACAAATGATCCTTTTATGTTTTTATCAGTCTAAAAAAGTTAATGGAAATAGCAAAACTAATATACAGAGAAAGATATCCACTTTTTTCTCGAACTGTGATCTGTACATAAGATGATACATTGGTTCTTCTGCTACCAAATCTATGATCCCAGATAAGCGACCAGCAACTTCAAGGCCTCAAGCATCCTCTCGTCTGGTAGCTGTCTCCATCATTTTCAGACGATCTTGATGGCGATTGTCAGATGAAGGATACAACTTCCTTGCTCTGTCTCGTTTGTAAATAATAATTAGTATGTATAAAATACTGATAAGTATATGGTATAATGATTATGTATATTCAAGCAAGTATATAATTAAATGATTTGTCTCTGAGGTTTACATAACTAGAAAGATGTTTAACTTATATGGGTGTTTTTATAGTGCTCCAACATTGATGCCATCGTTACAGAGAATAAAAACATCACTATAGACCAGGTGGGCTGATGGGGCTTTGGATATGAAGCAGCTGGCACTTGAAGTACTTGGCTTAGACAGTATCCGACGTCTTTTCATCCCTCCCGATCATTGGTCCAAAGCCTATGGAAAAATAAATAACAACCTGTGGAGGCGACTTTTGAGGGTGTCTTGGACGGAAAAAGTTCCAAATGAGGAAATAATGAAGCTGCTGGGAGTGGGGAGGAAGTTGATGGGTAAGATCGGATGAAGGCAGTTGATATTCGCGGGCCATTTCGTCAGAGCCCAACAATTGGAGAACATCTGTTTGGCTGGGAGAGTGGAAGGAAGAAGATCAAGAGGCAGACCGAGACAGAAATACATCAATTGTATTGCAAAAATGATTGGGCATGGAGAAACGCCTGCGTCTGTGACAAACAAAATGCTGGACAGAGAAGAGTGGCGCTCCATGGTAGCCAACGTCCAAGAGGATATGGCACTTCGGTAAGGTAAGGTAATTTTGGTAGGATGTTAAATTCCATTTTCAATACTAAGTTATAATAATGGTTTATATTATAATTATACTATTTTCAAATTTGTATTGATAATAATAATTAAACTACGTTATTTAAAAGAACAATTATAATGATAAAGCACAGTTATAATATTAATAATAGTAATAATAACAATAGTTTTTCTTATTGTTATTGTTAGAATAAAATAATTATTGTTTTTAATTTTTTTTATTATTATTATTCATATTATTATTATTATTTTTAATTTTTATTATTATTATTTCAAAATTTCATTATTGTATCTAAATAAACAAATAGATGCGATTTTTTCATTGACTCCCTAAACAAAAAAAATTAGTTTGAGGAAATAAAATAAAATAAATAAAATGAAAAGAATAAAGATTAAAAACTTAACAACAATGAATTAATAAACTAAGTTAAAAAGTTATAAACAATAAAAAATTGAAAAAGTGAAAACAATGAAACATTAAAAAAACTGAAAAAATTAAACAAAAAAACAGATGTGCAAAAGTACTTTTAGTTTTTTAGTTTTTGTCTGAAAATTAAGAACTTGAGAATATCCAAAATGCAAAACTATATATTACATTAATATTATAGCTGCAGTAAATATAATACCTGTATATGTAAACAAAATATTGTTAAAATTGTGGCACTAAACAAAAAATATTTGTAAAATTATGGCACTAAACAATAAATATTTTTAAATTGTGGCACTAAACAAAAAATATTTTTTAAATTATGGCACTGAAACAAAATGTTTGTAAAATAATGGCACTAAATAAAAAATATGTTTAAAATAATAGCACTAAGCAAAACATATTTTTTAAATTTTAGCACTGAAACAAAAATGTTTTTAAAATTATGGCACTAAACAAAAAATATTTTTTAAACTATGCCACTAAACAAAGATTATTTTTAAAATTATCGCACTAAACAAAAAATATTTTTAAAATTATGGCACTGAAATAAAAATATTTGTAAAACTATTGTACTGAAATAAAAATATTTGTAAAATTATGGCACTAAAATAAAAATATTTGTAAAATTATGGCAATAAAATAAAAATATTTGTAAAATTATGGCACTAAATCACAAACAACAAAATTTTTTCCACTGCATTTTATAGCTTTATCAATTTTTTTATTTATATTTTATTTGTTTATCATGTTTATTTTTTTGCTTATCACGTTTCTTTTTGTTTGTGTTTTTTATTTATCACTTTTTGGTTTATCACATTTATTTCTTTAATAAAGGACAATCATATATTATTAAATACCAAATGCATAACTACATAAAAAACATTTAAAAATTAAATCATATTTTATTAAAATAAAAATGTTTTTAAACAATAGAAGAAAGGAAACAATTTCTGGCATGCGATTCAACATAACCTACAGCAATAAGATTTGTCTAAGGCGAGAAAACATAAATGTAATTTCCTATTGTATTGTGTGCAAAAATGTCCTTGCCGTCTCACTGCTTCAGAACTTGAATCTGTTCTACCTGAAAACCTAAAACGAGGTGAACCGATAACTTGGTTGAATGCTTGCAAATATCAAGTACAATATGCGAGATAGCAAATATGAGATGTCTTCATTGAGGTTCGTACATAACCACAACTCAACTTCTCGAGAACTAGCCTGGTTTGTTGAGTGGCAGGGTTAGTTGGCGATGAAAATAATTGCTACAATAGAGCAGAACTCATACAAAACTGGAAAGACTATGAAAAAAAAAGTCTCTATGATATGATAATATGCTCAGAACAAAAATTTTACCTGAAAAGGGGATTACCAAAGTTATAAATTATGACATAAGATAAAAGCGCCGAAAATGTTTTATAATAAGTTTATAAGGGTAGGAACCATTCTTTTTTGTCCATAATTATGTTTTAAAATATTTAAAGGAAACAACATTAACAGCAAAGATTGTATTTGACAAAAAGTATATTCTAAGATGTAAGATCATATACACTCTTGCAGTTAAACTTATCCTTATCTTTTTCACATCAAATAAATGTTGCAAATTCGGTAGTAAAACGGTGAAAATTAACATAGTTCCGTAGTATTATGACTGCAAGCAATTAAATTTACAAAACTGAGTAATCATAAGTACAACAAAGGAAAATGTTCTCTCTCGCCTCCTTTGTAAAATATTTCACAGGTAAACCTCGACCTTTGTAAACCTTTGACCCTGGCCTAGGCTCATAATCAACGTCACGAAATATGCATTTGTTTTAGAAAGAAGAAATGACAAACACACACACTCACAGACGTACGAACGGACAGAGAGAACAAAATAGAAAGAGATAGAAAGAGAGAGAGAGAGAGAGAGAGAGAGAGAGAGAGAGAGAGAGAGAGAGAGAGAGAGAGAGAGAGAGA
>JARUHE010333238.1:0-10792 GCA_031471125.1 Archaeomysis grebnitzkii | reverse complement strand
AGCTTTCAAGCTCTTTCTGGGCTCATTTTCCAAAGATTCTGTAATTATAAAATACAACATATTTTACCGACCGCCTAAAATTCTTAAGAAACTTAACCCTATTGACCACACACAATGTTTGTGATGTATGTAATGGTATACACAAGTACTGACATGAAAATGCCGCGATCAAAATCACTTAATCACAAAATATCACAAAATCACAAAATATTACGAAATATCACAAAATCAAAAAAATACAAAATCACAAAATCACAAACCCTCACAGAATTACAAAATCACAGAATCTCACTAAATCGCCAAATTACAAATCACAAATCATAAAAACACAAAATATCGCAAAATCGCAAAATATCAGATTCTCACAATATCACAGAGTCTAACTACATCACAAAATATCACAAAATCACAAATATCACAGAATCTAACAAAATCACAAAATATCACAAAATCACAAATATCACAAAATCTCACAAAATCACAAAATCACATAATCTCACAAATTCACAAAATCTCACAAAAACACAAAATATCACAAAATCACAAAATCTTGCAAAATCACACACAATTACACAAAATCACACAAAATCACAGAGTATCACAAAATCACAAAATATCACAAAATCTCACAAAATCACAGAATCACAAAATCCCAGATTCAAAAAATCACAGAATCTCACAAGATCATAAAATCTCACAGAATCACATAATATCACATTATCACAGAATCTTATAAAACCACAAAATCACAAGACCTCAAAGAATCACAAAATATCACAAAATATCACAAAATCTCACATACCCACAAAATTTCACAAAATCAGAAAATCTCACAAAATCACAAAATTTCCCTCCCAAAATCACATAATCATAAGATCACAAAATCACAAAGTCAAAAAATCACAAAATCTCACAGAATCACACAAAATCACAAAATATCACAAAATCATCAAATCAAAAAATCAAAAAACCTCAAAGAATCACAAAATCACAGAATCGCAAAATCATAGAACCTCACAAAATCACCAAATCAAAAATTCACAAAATCACAAAACCAAAATATCTCACAAAATCACAAAATCACAAAATCTCACAAAATCACAAAATCTCAAAATCTCACATAACCACAAAATTTCCCAAAATCACAAAATATCACAAAACCAAACACAAATTCACAAAACCACAAAATTTCCCTCCCAAAATCAGATAATTCCAAAACACAAAATCATAAAATATCTACAAAAAGAATACACAATCTAAAATTATTTTCTCTCACTACAACAAAAATAATACAAAACCTAAAATTATTTGATCTCTTCTCATTAAATTCCGCAAACATTTTTATAAGTCACATAAAGTAGAAAAAACAATAAGGAAATATTTTCTCCACAAAACCTAGGAACAATAAAAACATTTGAGAAAGACAACAGAAAAGAAAATAACTTAATGGTCCCTAATGACTTTTCCCATTAACATTCTTTGGAAAAGACAAGCTATTTGTATTTATCAAATTTGTGAGATAAATTATTTACATAATTATCTATAAATTCCTTTACTGTCGTCTCACTCACATAATATCAAAACACATTTGAAAGGCTGGAAAGCTTCTTGCAAATTGTAACTCTAATGCGGTTTGGTTTGGATGTATTCTTTCTTCATAAATTATTTGTTTGTATACAAATTATTGGTTTTAAAGTTTAGCAATAGTGAAAACAACTATATTTTGTGATGTTATAAATACTAAGTTAACCTTAAATAAAAAAATTCTAATAAAAGTTGAACAAAACAAATTGGTGAATAGAAAAATAATAGAATCATGTATGACCAGTGAATTTTCGTAATTTTATCACTAAATTAATACGAACAAAATTTTACAGTTTATTGAAAACTATTTTCCAATCAAACAAATACATTTTAAGTTTGATTTCTTTAAAATACAAAACCCACTCGTGTTCTATCATGTCCACTCATGCAAACATGCATTTATAAATACATATACAGATATTATACATTTAATAGCACACCCCTAGCAATAAAATCACTAAACACAAATATAAATATGAACTTGCATCTTACATATAGCTTTTAAGGAGTTTCATACATTGAAAACTTTAATCTCGTCAGTTCATGTTATACAATATGCATACAAGCTAACACTAATTCACAACTGTTTTCATAAAACTTAAACAATTATAAACGTCTTACGGACTATAAAACATTAAGTTATATTGAAAAAAAAACATTTTATTGACAATATTTGAGACTACATAATTATTATGGGATATCAAATGTACTGGAATGGATAACAAAACTTACCAAACCATTGATTTATTGTTTTGATGTGACCATATTGCATACTATGCAAGTGAGCTAAGGGATACATTTCTTCTACCAACATTTATGCCAGCATCATCACCATCATCAGAATTAACACCGATACAAACACACTGTAAAGAAAATAATTTGGCTCTGAGTTTTGACTAATGAGATCCATGATCACATCCAACTTTAAAAGTCTGTGAAAAAATGACTTATGTATCAGACTTCAAGGGAAGAAATAAGAAGACAAAAATGAGAAGCTGTATACGACTCTTCGGTGTATTATGCTAAAATCGTTTCATCAACAGAAAATATTTGCTAAAAATTGTAAACAATGAAACTAATATGGTATGGTCAAACGAAAAGGTTGCGTAGCAAAGGCACATAATATAATCACATGACAAGCTAATGATGTATCATTGTTATTTGGTAAGGTTTCATTGTTTGATTACATCTATATAAAGACACATTGTATGGTATCATGGTCATATATCATGATATAACTACATGATATGGTTACTGTAGTGATCAAATACTACAACATAGCCTACATATGTCCTTTATATAAAATATTGTAATGTTCATCTCCAATATAATAATAATACACTATCTAACAACCATCATCTCCGTAACCCTTCTTCCTACCAACCAAGCAGAAAGTTGTACAATGCGCTGTTATTACTGGAACAAGTTTAAAGAACCTGTTGTGCAAAAAGAAACTGTTTGGGGTGGAAAGAGAAAGAGAAATTACGGTAAAAATCACTGAAGGTACAAAACATCTCTCAAAAGCAGTGCAAAGAAGCCCTAAAAGATCTAGCCTTCAACGAGTTGAAAGGGATACACACAAGATAGCACTTTCAACAACAAAAATAAAAAACAATGGTTACGGTCGGATGCAGATGCGGATGCGTATTGTTCTAATCAAAACTACGGGTGCGTCGATCCACAGACGCATCCGTACCTCGTTGACTGCGGTAAAAATTGAATCAGTCGTTCTAATTTTTGGCATTCTGCCAAAAAATATTTTTCTATTTCAAAGGGTACGGTCGTGTTTGATCGTATTCAAGTTTTTATTTCATAAGAAATAAATATATTTCACTTAATTGCAAAGTTATTTGGAAATAAAACAACTATAAACAAATTACTAACCTTTGGATGAACGCATGGTCTTCATAAAAATAATCTTCTGGTAAAAATTTGTACCACAGTCAACGAGGCACGGATACTTAAACCAGCTCGATATGCATCTGTG
Organism: Archaeomysis grebnitzkii; assembly: GCA_031471125.1. Lineage (NCBI taxonomy): Eukaryota > Metazoa > Arthropoda > Malacostraca > Mysida > Mysidae > Archaeomysis > Archaeomysis grebnitzkii. The sequence continues at coordinate 7,221 of JARUHE010333238.1, read as the reverse complement.
GATCGACTCAACCGTAGTTTTTACCAAACAAACACGCATCTGCATCCCACTGTAACCAATGGTGAAAGAACCTTACTTGATTGTGAGAAGGATGGATGCAGTCTGACAAACATGAAGGAAAAAGGGATATAGTAAATGCAAAAAGTTTATATTCTGAATTTAACGTCTGAAAAGAGAGAATGTTTCGCATTTGTTATGTTAAACGAATAAGACCTCTTTAAGAAGACAAAATTAAAAAGAAGAAGAAATTTGGCGTAAGCAATAAGGATGAACGCAAAACCCAAGGAAAAATGAAAACAAGGTTGAAAAGGAAAATCCAAGAAAACGGCAAAGACGGCACAACGGTGGACAAATAGTCTAAAGACCAAAGTGCCAAAGTGTGAAAATGACGCGGAGTAAATCTTCTCTGAGAAAAACAAATACAGACAGAGGGACCGCAGTAGACACTCATGCAAAAAAGACAGGCTCAAGAAGAAGCCGAGTCCGAAGACTGGTTAATTAATGGAAACTAATCCAACTAATAGTTAGCATATGTACAAGTGCCCTAAAATGGAAGCGCATATGGATAGGCTCCAGAAACACAGATAAGTAGACATTGATTAAAATGGTCGTTGCAATGGTGATGATGGTGCTGATGGTACGATGATGGCGACGCAAGGGGGTTAGTTATGGTGATAGAAATGAGGGAGTTGATGATATTGTATAGCTGTATATCATAATAGTGAAATGATTGTGTTTAAACTAATATAATCGGTCCTACCGTAATTCGCCAGACTTAAAGACGAAGATACTCTAAAACTACCATTAAAAGTAACAAATAGTGAAGGGCTTGCCTTATTTTCCTTAAATTAAATTAACTATTTGTAACAACTCAACAATAAAACATAAGTAAACTCAAGAAAGAGAATATAAACATTCAGAAGAAATATTAATTAAAAACAGTTAGTTATGCAAAAAGCATTAACAATAGAAAACAAAAAATATGAAAGAAAAACTTACCAATCAACTGTAAAGTAGATAGTCCCGTGATAAGATGAAGAAAATGGCTGCGAACTAAAATTATGAGAAAATAACTTTAATTACACATTTATTTGAACTTTCCATCAGATAAGATATTTGAGATGGTAAAGAAACACAAACACGCATTACTCAACATAACTAAAACTAAAACAATGACAGATAACTCTAAGAAAAATAAAATACAAAGATAATTTGTTCACAGAATAGACATAATATACAGACTGTAAATTCTAAATTCTAACTTCTTACACATATATGAACACACATATACATGAATTTCATCATATTCTATAATTATCATAGCCCAATGCTAGATAAATAGCTTCAAAATATAGTTTTAAGGTTATTGAAGTTCTAATTCTATACGCAAATAGCACAAATAATAATACTAGTAATACTCATAGTTACATTGCATAGATATATACAAATAAATTATTTCAGTAAAAATATAGCTACTGTCATGTCATCAATTTATTCAGACTCAGTATCTCTGTAAGAGGAGTCAAAGGTGAACAGAAACTAAAGACTGATGCTGTATCTCAAATCTTGTTCAGCTGATCCCAGACGATACTAATAACATTTTTATCAGAATTATTGCATTATATAATGGTGCGTTTTTTAATTAACAACGAGATTTGATTTTCAGACCTTTGCTATTGTATTACCTAGTTAAAAAGTTGATTATGTATATTTTTGGTTAGTTTTGGAATATAAATCGCAGGAAGTTAAAAATTTCATCATCTAAAGACTGCTTGTAGGTAAGATATTTGCCAAATTTTCGGTATAATTCAAGTAGTATTTACGAAGTTATGATATTTTATTCACTATCCAACAATTTTTAATGTCCATCGCTTTGTTGCAGGTCTGAAAAAATGCCCAGAAAAGACGCTTGACCACTATCGAGAAGCATAAGATTGTTGCAGGACTTGCTGTAAGAATGTCCTTTCATGATTTTTCCAAGGAGCTTGGAAGAGATTGAAGAACCTTGGCTTCATTCATTGAGAACCCCATACCAAATCAAGGAAGGATAAGGGCACGAGAAGAAACCTTGCTGATCGTGACATTCGACGAATTCGTAGACAGGTAATCAGGGAGCCAAATAGCACCAGTGCCTTCATTTTTGCCAAAGTTGGAATTGCTGCTAGATCCAGACAGTCCCTATGCAGCATCCTCAATGAGATCGCGAGGAACGTTAAGCCTATTCTCCGGCCCCCATTGAGCAGAACCCATAAATAAAAACGCATGACTTGGGCACAGAAGTACAATTGTCACGTCGATTTAAAGTGATTTTCATGCATGACAATGTCCCATCCCATTCAGCTAAAGCTACTACAGCTTTCCTTGGATCTATGGGCTTCACAGGAAAAACTCTCATGACTTGGCCACCTTGTTCTCCCGACCTTAACCCCATTGAGCATCTCTAGTTAATATTGAAAAAGGAGATCTATACGGGAGGTGAACAGTATATACGTCGAAGGATTTACTCTGGAAGAAAGTATTTGATGTCGCCAAGGCCATAAGACCTTCTCAAATTTTGAGATTGACTTCTTCGGTAGACAAAAGGTTATTCAATGTTATTTCAAAGAATGGGAGTTATTTTGATAAACAATTTCTTCTTATGGGACGTCTATTTGCTGAAGTTTTCAAAATGTAGGGTTTATGTAGTTCATCAAGGGTTAAATGTTCTCGTTAAATAAAGACTTAAAGTCTCGACATCTATTTTTTGCCGTGACACAAAATTTTCCCAGACCTGCAACAAAGCGATGGACAGTAAAAAGTGTTAGATAATGAATAAAATATCATAACTTCGTAAATATTGCATGAATTATACCGAAAATTTGGCAAGTATATTACTTAAATGCAGTATTTAGATGATGAAATTTTTAACTTTCTGCGATGTATATGTTTTGAATTATTAAAGAAATAACTACCTGCAATAAAGCGATGGACACAGTTTACATTCCAGCTTAAACAAAACTGTTCATTTCCCTCAACTTTTTCCAAAGTTATAAAAACATAACACATATACAAAGTGTTCCATACAATGAGATTTAAACAATAAAAAGTGAGACATTAATAAATATTTTAAAGAACATAGAACGCAATAATAATTTAAGAAGTCCAATAAGTTTTTTGGAAACTAATAAAATTCTTAAAAACCTTTAGAAACCGATCAAGTCCATAAACCTTATAAAAAAAATAAAAGATTAATACATTTTTAGGAAATAATAAGATCAATTACAAATAATGAACTTTAAAACCAACAGTACAGTAAAATGCACAAAATCACAATTTTGCAATTTTTCAAGCTCTACATAAAACGTATTCAAAATCAATTATAAAATGAATTCCATATCAATACCTTAATATTAAACATTAATTATGAATACAATGAATTAGCAAGGGCCTAAATTAAAAGCCAATATGAACAAAAAACATACATTTACATATAAGCTCAGTATTCCACTTCCAACAAAACAATTTTTTCAATGAGTTATGTTTTTATTACCCTACGACAATTTTTTCAATGAGTCGTGCTTTATAACCCTCCAAAACAATTTTCCAATGAGTGATGTTATTTTATTACCCTACAAAAGCGATGTTTTCAAAGGTCGTGTTTTTTATTACCCTATGTGCATAATATGATTTTATTTAGGTTTCACCTTCAAGAACAGAAGACTTTAATTAGTTAGTCATGTTTAAAAAGGATTACTTTCAATGAAAACTGTATTGCATTGCAGATACGACAGTATTTTTTAGAATTCGAAGGCAGCAGGGCTAAATAAAAACGTTAATAAAGACACATGTAGGGTTATTGAACAGTTACCGACAGTGTGTGTAATTGCCGACACCCTAAGCTTAATTATATGCAGTTGGATTATAGCGTATTACTATTAGCCTTAGAGTGTCGGAAATTACAAACACTGTCTGTTTAAACGGTGCAATGACCCTCGTTGCTAAGGATTTAATCCTATTTAGATTTGATAAGATCATCAGTCAGCAAGTTCATTGATTTAAGTTAAGATAAATGTGCGACAAACACTGATGTGTCGAATTATATACGATTTTTAACACGTTTTTAATACAATTTGAATATGATTATACACGGTCTTGATCATGAACCGTGTACGATGTTGTAAGCAATCGGCTGTCTGCCCAAGACAACACAAAGCTCTGGAAAATCTTCCATAGTTTCCAAATTATTAAAAATTCTGTTTAATAATAACTAAAAAATCTTTGCAGCTTTATTTCCAGAATCATTTCGACCTTTCAACGAAATTAAATCCGATAATTTCCTTTTTAATGTAACTTGACCTTGATTTTTGTTCGCATAAATCACCATTTTGACAATTTGGGCTCTATAAATTCCTGCCTAACGACCTAGGCCATTCACGAAATTTTCATTATAAACATTTTATATAAATTAAATAATTTATTGCAAGTCATTGCTTAGCCAGTTGATGTTTGTTCGTTTGTATGTCGTTGCAGTGTTTTCCTTTTGCTATGATTGTATAACATTCGACATATTTTAATCATTACTCATCCAAATAGTCATTGTTATAAGGTATAAATTGTGCTAAAGTCAGCATGGAAAACCAACCTTATTGAATTTTGTTGTCTCATCATGCCATAGGAATTCATAGCTAATCGGGTTGAAGAACTTGCAGATATTTTAGTATGATTAAAACTCATTTCATAGGTAAACGAATTTAAAAACTAGCTTCGCTGGCGAGGAGGGCAACACAGACCCAAAACAAGAACTAGTAAAATAGTTTTTATGTCGAGATCCTTTAAAATTTGAAAGATAACGCTTCTTGTTATTTGGATGAATGATCGCCTGGAAACACTAAACACTGTGCTTTTTGACCATAGTCTGGTTATTTAAGGCGTAATTATAAGTGTTCTTCTGCTAACAAATGTTTGTGATGCACATTTCGGGTATTTATTTTTCAAAGCCATGTTTCATATGTCGTACACTTTCTTTGTACTTAACCAAGTGCCAACAAGATGTAAGATTGTCAGCCGTGAAGCATTGTTTCCAATTAGGCGAGACCATTGACACAATCCCTGAATAATATATAATGGCAAGTAAAGTAGAAATTACTCAAACTTACTATATGCAAGAGTAAAATACATTTTTGTCAATGGCGGATTAGTTATGAAAATTTATTCAAAATAAATAAAAAGCGGTGATAAATATTTCTATTTTCGTAATTAAAACATGTATTTGAACACTGTTTTAATTTAGCATTACTGATTGTTATGTAGGAATCAGCGAAGCAGATTAATTGTATAAAATGAACAACAGTTTAGACTTTGACAACAAAACGAAATTTCATTTTTCATTCACTGTCGTCTACATAATGAGATTTGATTAAATTTCAACAATTTTTTACTCCGAATTGTTTACAAATAACGAACCAGATTTTTGTATCTGTAAATTCGATCAAAAATGATGTAAATTAATCAAGTTGTGTTCCAAAAGTTCGATTTGAATTCAAGGTTTCAAATGATGTTCAAAATTATATTTATTAGTTATCAGAAAACGAATAATTTAGATTAAATTATTTTCATAAACAATTCATTTCCTTTATCTAAATAATGAAACTTTTGTGAACCTTTGCTGTGATTTAAGCCTTTGAGGTAATAAGTGTTATCCCTTTAATGGCTGCTGGGTAGTATACGTCCCTTAAGATAAGGTTTTTTAATTTCAACTTCAATGACTGGTGGGTAATATGCGTCCCTTAAGATAAGGTTTTTTAATTTCAACTTCAATAACTGGTGGGTAGTATGCGTCCCTTAAAATAAGGTTTTTTAATTTCAACTTCAATAACTGGTGGGTAATATGCGTCCCTTAAGATAAGGTTTTTTAATTTCAACTTCAATAACTGGTGGGTAGTATGTGTCCCTTAAAATAAGGTTTTTTAATTTCAACTTCAATAACTGGTGGGTAATATGCGTCCCTTAAGATAAGGTTTCATAATTTCAATTTCAATGACTGGTGGGTAATATGCGTCCCTTAATATAATGTTATTTAATGTCAACTTCAATGACTGGTGGGTAGTATACGTCCCTTAAGATAAAATTTTTAATTTCAATTTCAATGACTGGTGGGTAATATGCGTCCCTTAAGTTAAGGTTTTTTAATTTCAACTTCAATGACTGGTGGGTATTGTGCGTCCTTTAAGATAAGGCTGTTTTATATGAGCTTCAATATATTTCTGTTCTTATAGTAACACCTAGGCAGCGTAATTTTATGTGAAGGAAGTTAGAGAGGATCTATGTTTATTATTATAGATTTAGGAATTATAATGATCATTTGAAAACGTCCATAGTGGTCAACAATGACAGTGATAATGAATAGAATTGAGGACATTATTAATAATAATAATAATGATTAGAGTTGTTGATAGCAATAATAATGATTATAACTAATGAGAATAATAATAATAATGATAAATGATTACAATATAGTATAATAACAATGATAATAATATTAATAACAAAGATAATTACAATGTATTCTGATGATGTCAAAGCATTTTATGAGAACGGTAATGGTAATGACAACTTGATGGTTTTGATAATAATGATACTTTTGATAACAACATAAAAATGTTGATTAATGCTATGCATAATCAAATGTTATAAATAACTTAACAAAAAGTTTCATTAAAAACGTAATAAATGTGTTTTGAATATTTTGTAAGTTAAGTCTTTTCTTTATAAATGAAGCATACAACAATAGGATTGGATCCTGTCAATAACTAAACAAAAGCCAGATTAATAGAATCGAAAACAATAATCAAAATATGTATCAAAAGGCCGGAATAAAAGATGGCCGAAAATGCACGAAAAATAGACTATTCACCGAATTTATTAATTAACCATTTCCGCATAGCTTGTATTCATTAGTTCAGATTTCGTCCATTTTGGATTTAATAAACAATTTTGAATTCGAAATAAACCGTAGCGATGTAGATTCATAATAAGTAGTTGAAGTATCATTGATTTGATAGAATATTTTAATAAAATGTGTATTGCAGATTCTAGGAATATTAGTTTTATATTGTTGTAGTGTTTCATTTGGGTTGTTGAAATAGTATTAGTAGTTATTAGTGAAAACTAGCACAGGTAAGGATATGTCTGTATATTAAAACAAACTCTAAATTTGTGCAATTGTTAAACACAATTGTGTAT
>JARUHE010333237.1:0-18955 GCA_031471125.1 Archaeomysis grebnitzkii | reverse complement strand
AATACTCTCACTAAACAGATTGCCGAGATTTTACTGGACGCAGGAGCGAATAAGAACGCGCGCGATCACAACGGCTTCACGCCGCTGCATTGGGCGGCCAAGGAAGGCAGCGCGGAGGTCGTCTGCCTGCTGCTGGATAGAGGCGCCGATCGCATGGCCATCAACAAGAACAACCATCGCTACACAGACCTGGTCAGTGTTGTACGGTCTCGCTAAAGAGTTCTTTCATTTTATCATTTTCACCATTGAAGAATTGAGTTTATTGGTTTGTTTTTGTTGCATTTTTTAGAATTTGTTTTTCTTTTGTTTGATTTATGATGTCTGTAATTTAGTTTTATTTACTGGATTCGCAATAGCTATGCCATACAAAAACGTCAAGATTAAGAAAAATAAATATTTCCTAATAACGACAAAGAATTTGCTACTGCGGTAAAACCATGTGTTCTGGACTAAATCAAGGGTGTTAATTCTGAATCTGTGTTCAGAATTGTTCTAGCACATCAGGATTTTACGTTTTGCGTATGCACAAGATTTATGATATGAAAACAATTAAAAATCAAAGATTCATAGTTATAAATGTTGCGCATGCGCACAACTCAAAATCCTGACGTGCTAGAATAAATTCTGAATACAGATTCAGAATCAATACCCCCGATTTAGTCCAGAACACATGGCTTTACCCCAGTAGACACTGTATTTTTAGAAAAATTTATAATTATAAATCTCTGATTTTGAGTTACTTTCATACTGCGCATGCGCATAACTCAAAATCCTGACGTGCTGGAACAATTCTGAAAATATATTTCAAATCAACAGCCCAAATTTTATTAAGTTCAGCTCTTTTTGCTTGGGGGACAAAAATATCAAGAAATTTTGTTGACTAAATTCCGTTTGCAACACAATTTGAAATAACAGAAAATACATCTAGATTTGTATTCATTTCCTGTAAGCAAACCATATTTAGCCATATTAGTTTTTTTTTTTCATTATTATTATTATGTGTTCTCGCGATACCGTATGGCGTATAGGGTGGGCTAGGGTATTATCGGCTTTTTAAGGATTTTTAAAAACAAAAATTTAAAATAAAGTACAAAGAAAACAGATATAAAGTTCAATTAAGTGTCAAGTTTTAGTAAATTGCATGATCTATATTTTGGTAGCAATTAAAATTAATTTGCTCGTTTACTTTACTAAGCACATTAAACATAACAGTCGTTGCAGTTATTTGAGGAACATCGGCAAAGTTGATTTGAGGAATATTGCCAAAAAAGGCACTATACTACCATCCACTGACAACCCAAATTTAAAAAAATGATTAAGAATTAGAAGATAATAATAAAATAAAAACTATTCATCAATTCGGATGCCATATTACAAACACATCCATCCTTCAAGGCAGTTCATAGCCGACTAAGATGAGTTTAGGAGCTTATCAAGTGATGAAGTAGACACATGCGCAGGCTAATTAGCTCCTTACTTGCATTTGTATGTATATGTGTCAGTGTATGTGCGCGTGCGAGAGTTTGCACGATTATTTGTGCGTGCATTGCTAATTAATTTAGTGTTTTAAAATACTTTTGTCTGGTATGAAAACACTAAATTCAAACAAAATAGGCTATTTGACGTAATCAACCTAGATAAAATGTTATTAAAAATAAATCAAAAAAATGGCAGCTCAAATGTCTTCTCGCATATTTTGTGTTTTTCTCCCAAAAGTTACGAATTTAATAGCTCGATATTAGCCTAACAACAAATGATAATATACCCATGTAGCATCTATCCCTAATTAGAGGCTGATCCTTGTCTATTAGCCATGATTTAGTGGCTATTCTATGACTCCCTTGGAAAATAGACAATAATTAGCCATTGAAATGCTACTAGAGATAATAATGAAAAACATTTTTTTAAACAAAAACATACATTTTATATAATACTTGTATAATATTTAAAGTTAAAGGCCTATTTAGTTGTTGTTGGAAAACATGTTGAATGGTAAACAAAATTAGAATGAATTCGGTGATTAAGAATGACCATCGCCGATATTCTTTTATATGATTTGAGGAACATCAGTGCTGGGGGTAATGTTCCCCATGTGAAGTCAAATAGCTAACCATAAAAGTGGACACCTTTAAAACAATAGAAAAATCTTGCAATTTAATTTTAAGATATCAAAATATATTCCTAAGCCGTTGACGAATCTAATGAGGTTTTTACTAATAATTTTGATAAAGAAATATTAAAACTACAAGCTTAAAAAGTAACTAAACGCTATTTTGTAAAATGACATTACAATTCAAACTTTATTCCTTTCTAAAAACCTGTGTGTAAAAGGAAAGTTGCCAGATTTTGTTTAGCTGGAAAAGAGCAAAATGAGTAAAAAATGGCATAGAGTTTATTTGAATTTAATGATTTTTAGAGGAAAAATTTGCTTTTAAAGGCCTAAAAACCGATATTGGTCTGGGGTTCGATAATACCCTAATCCACCCTATATGGTGTCGCGGCACGGCGGTTGGAAACTACAGCATTGGATCATACCTAATTAAGCCATGGTGTTTATGTTTAATATATTAGCTTATTATATATCTGTGCAAAAATCAAGTATTTATTTAAGTAATATTTTTGGTGGGTTACCAACATTATGGTAATTAATAATACTTTTTTCCACCTTTCTATAGCGCGTAACATCTCTTCCGCATCGGCAGCTCCCAAAATACCAGTACATTATAAGCGCCTTAATTATCCCTTTCCCCCATAGCTCCTGAAATACCAGTACATTATAAGCGCCTTAATTATCCCTTCTCTTCACAGCTCCTGAAACACTTGTACTTCGCCGTGCGCCACAACGACGCCCAAAAGGTGGAGTGGCTCCTGAAAGCAGGAGCCGACCAGTTCGCGGAGGTGGAAGCGACGGGAGTGAGCCCGAGGCAGGAGGCGAAACGGAGGCATCTGTACCCCATCCTGAGACAGATGGTGTCCCACGACCGCCTGACGCCGAGGCCGGAGAAGACGCGCGTCATCCCCTATGAGGACATCTTTCGCTTGTTTGATGTGAGTAAGTGGCGTTCTATCTGTAGGCCCTTCCCCATAGTTACTTCCGGTGTCGTGGAAACACTTCCGGTGTCGTGGAAACACTTCCGGTGTCGTGGAAACACTTCCGGTGTTATGTAAACACTTCCGGTGTGATGGAAAAAATTCCGGTGTGATGGAAAAATTTCCGTGTTATTTAAACCTTTCCGGTGTCGTGGAAACACTTCCGGTGTTGAAGAAATACTTCCGTTGTTATGGAAACACTTCCGGTCTCGAGGAAACACTTCCGTTGTTATGGAAACACTTCCGGTATCGAGGAAACACTTCCATTGTTATGGAAACACTTCCGGTATCGAGGAAACATTATCCGTTGTTATGGAAACACTTCCTTTGTTATGGAAACACTCATGTTAACATACTCGAACACCTGGACATGTCCAATCAGAAGTTGCAGCATATTTGATAAATAAAAAGATTTCACCCAGATCAGAATAAAATAGTATTTCTTAATTTAAGATTCCCGTTTCTTTTTCACTCTTAATGAGCTAGATACTTTTTTGAACTAATTTTTTATTATGATAATTTTTTGAACTATCTAAACAAAGTTCATTTAAAAAAAAGATACACCAGCCAATTCATTAAGTGTTTCCATAGTGACATTTTCTCTTTAAATCGAGTTGCTGTATTTAAATTGAAAGTTATTTCAAAGGTGTTCATAATCATTTTTTTAAAGTCACATGTTAAATAAATTAAACTAATAGACTATATTGCAAATTACATTACCGAAATAGTTTAATTGACAATTTATTGGCATCTTCATACCATATGTGGATCAGCAATAGTACAAGTGAGGCAACCCACATTCAAATAACATAGACTTTACATCACTTGTGCACTTGCCGATCCATGTGTCTGTTTCATCTGTGGCTATGGCAAGTTTTTTTGACTTTCCTGATCCCTTTGCACGAGAACTTCAATGCAATGTTCTTCACTACACGTCTTTGTACCTTACTGATTTATAACAATAAATTTTTTTTGTGATTCAATCAACTTTTTTTGTGATTTAATCAATTTTTTGGGATTCAATCAATTTTTTTTCATTTAATCAACTTTTTTTGTAAATCAATCAACATGTTTTTCTGATTCAATCAATTTTTTGTATGATTCAATCAACTTTTTTGTGTTTCAATCAACTTTTTTATGATTCAATCAACTTTTTTTGAAAATCAATCAACATTTTTTTGTGATTCAATCAATTTTTTGTATGATTCAATCAACTTTTTTGTGTTTCAATCAACTTTTTTTTGTGATTCAATCAACTTTTTTGTGATTCAATCAACTTTTTTGTAATTCAATCAACATTTTTTTTGTGAACCAATCATTTTTTATGATTCAATCAAGTTTTTGTGATTCAATCAACTTTTTTTGTGATTCAATCAACTTTTCTGTGATTCAATCAACTTTTTTGCGATTCAATCAAATTTTTTGTCCTTCTATCAACTTTTATGTGATTCAATCAACTTTTCTTGTGTTTCAATAAACTTTTATGTAATTCAATCAACTATTTCTATAATTAAATCAACATTTTTTTGTGATTCAATTAATTTTTTTTATGTTTCAATCAACATTTTTGTGATTAAATCCACTGGCTTGTAATTCAATCAACTTTTTGTGTTTTAATCAACTTTTGTGTGATTCAATCAACATCGTAACACATTGTGTCAATGTGATTCAATCACAAAAAAGTTGATTGAATCAAGAAAAAATCAAGATTACGACTAAGTGGATACCGTAATACCAAGCTCGCCGAAATTAAATGAAATTTACACTTTTTTCAATCGTGATATTTAAATTGCATCCAATGAAAGTTTTTATAAAGACAACAAAAACAAATTGATTATACCTCAGTAGATGAAAGAAAGATAGAATGGACTAAAACATGGATCGATAATAGCATAAGGGAGGCAACCCACGTTCAAATAACATAGAGCTTACCTCACTTGTGCTATTATCGATCCACACGATATCAATCCACCTAGAAAATAAATATTAATTTATATTCCAATATTTAAAAAAATGTTCAAGTAAAGAAATAATATTTTACATTTAGGTTTTTTTATCTTCCGATTTGTAATTAAGACATTGTACTAGTATTTCTAGTATTTCTTCTAGTATTTCTAGTATTTATTCTAGTATTTCTAGTATTTCTTCTAGTATTTCTAGTATTTATTCTAGTATTTCTAGTATTTATTCTAGTGTTTCTAGTATTTATTCTAGTATTTCTAGTATTTATTCTAGTATTTCTAGTATTTATTCTAGTATTTCTAGTATTTATTCCTTCTACTCTAGAGACAAAAATACTTTAATTACTAGAAGAGGTTTTGGGCCTTCCCTATAAAACACAACTCAAACCTAAATGTCCATTAGCTTTTTACTTAAGTTTTAATTTAATGTTAAAAAAGTGTGGTACTAAAAACTTCCTCATGTTTAATAGAAACAATCTCCTTAAAATAATTATAATCTCCTTAAATAATAATAATAATAATAATATAATCTTCTTAAACTAATTATATATTGAAAGTTTGTTTTTGTTTTCAAATCACTTAATTCATATACAAATGTCTGAGATGGAGAACAGATGTTATAAATTTCATTATTTTTCTTTACAAACAGTTGTTGTTGTCAAGTAAAACAAGTAAAACAGTTGTTGTTGTCAAGTAAAACAAGTACTGTAAAACAATTGTTGTTGTTAAATCAAATTTTCAAGAAATTTAATAGCCAAAGAGCTTAAGGTTTTCTTTCCATTATTACCAATAAATAAAAGATGTGATAGACTAAACTTCCATTTTCCATTTTTTTTATTGAAAAACATTGCAACATAGATTGAGTTATATAAATGTAAAAGCATAGATTAAAAAAACATAGATGAACCACTCAATGTTATAAGCTTGAACCAATATAAGCAGTCTTAACGGTCTTTCAAAATATTTCCAGTAGAAGCCAATGTAAATCGTCTGTTCTTTTCAGCCTATAAATTAATAACAAAACAATATTTTGTAATTAACTATATTTAATATTGTAAATTAAACGCCTTTGCAAGATTATATATAACTTTTATACAATAACTAACATTTAAAATATAAGTATTAAACGATTTAATAAAGGAAATTTTTGTCACAAGAAAAAAGAAATATTCATTGAAATAATATGGACACATATTGTGAGTCTATTTGTGTTGAGGTATCTGGCATGTTTTTGGTGGAGTTGTCTTGCAACGCCCGGTCCATGAAAAGTGTTGAGTTGTTTAATCTATGCTTGTTTAATCTATGGTTTAATCTATGGTTTAATCTATGGTTTAATCTATGGTTTAATCTAGGTTTACTCCATAGGTTTAATCTATGGTTTAATCTATGCTTGTTTAATCTATGGTTTTATCTATGGTTTAATATTTGCTTGTTTAATCTATAGGTTTAATCTATGGTTTAATCTATAGGTTTAATCTATGGTTTAATCTATGGTTTAATCTATGGTTTAATCTAGGTTTAATCTATAGGTTTAATCTATGGTTTAATCTATGCTTGTTTAATCTATAGGTTTCATCTATGCTTGTTTAATCTATAGGTTTAATCTATGGTTTAATCTATGCTTGTTTAATCTATGGTTTTATCTATGGTTTAATATATGCTTGTTTAATCTATAGGTTTAATCTATGGTTTAATCTATGGTTTAATCTATGGTTTAATCTATGCTTGTTTAATCTATGGTAAAGGCTTTCCAGAGCGATGCAAAAACTCATTTTGAAATAGAAACCTCGGCTGTTTTAGAATGTCTTCAACATTTCAATCATTTTTTTTCACCAACAGATTAATTTGAACAGCTGACAAGTGAATGGAAATTCAAAGTGAGATTTTCATCGATTCTGTACGAAGCTGCTTTTTAGTAAGGATTTCCCCTCTTTTTTGTGGCCTGTGAATTGTGACCAACCACCTCGTTCCCTGTGTGTCAATCTATTGATTTTGTATTTTGCACAAAATGTCCGTAGATTAATATTATTTTAATAATATATAGATTTATATTATTTTAATAATATATAGCTTTTATATTATTTTAAAAATATATAGTTTTATATTATTTTAATAATATATAGTTTTATATTATTTTAATAATATATAGTTTTATATTATTTCAATAATATATAGCTCTTATATAATGTCCATAGCTTTATATTATTTTAATAATATATAGTTTCTATATAATGTCAGTAGATTTATTTCATTTTAATAATATATAATCTTTCCAAAATGTCTATAGCTTTATATTATTTTAATAATATATAGTTTTTATATAATGTCCATAGCTTTATGTTATTTTAATAATATTTAGTTTTTATACAATGTCCATAGATTTATCTTATTTTAATAATATACTCGTATAGTTTCTATAAAATGTCCATAGCCTTATATTTTTTTAATAGTATTTAGTTTTTTAAGTAATGTCCATAGCTTTATATTATTTTAAGAATATTTAGTTTTTATATAATGTCCATAGTTTTATATTATCTTAATGATATATAGTTTTTCTAAAGTTTCTATAGCTTTATATTTTAAAAATAATATATAGCTTCTTCTATAAAATGTCCATAGTCTTATATTAGCTTAAGTATATCTAGTTTTTATATAGAATCAAAACAGAAACTGAAGTCAAATTAAATATGATGGGTTGATTTTTTTCACTTCAAATGTACACAATAGAACAAGTGAGGTAACCCACATTTAAATAACATATAGCTTACCTCACTTGTACTATTATCGATTCATAAACACAATAGAATGAGACCTTTTGCAGTCTGGCTGTAATTTTTCATGACTATTTTCAGTTTATTATTTAGCAAACGTCCTGCAAAATAAAAATAACTAAGAGTTTAACCTCACTTATAAAATCAAAATATTCATATTATAGAATATAGCCTCAAATAATTTTTAATTGAACACACACTCTCACACACATTGTCCACAATAAATGTTGAAGTATATTACATCATAATGTTCCGCAAAACAATCAATGTTGTAGATTCTGAATGCATTTTTCCTACTTAGGAAAATGAAGGACGCGAGGCCAGTGACTCCGAGGGAAGCTCAAGGGATACAGATGACGACAAAAACGACGACGACGACGCATACTGGAAGATGCACAACGCGTCCACCGTTCTGAAGGCGGAGGAATGCTTCGGAGACGAGAGCAAGGGTTTGTGGGAGCAGTGGGAGGAGAAGCCGCCGGTAATCTCGGCCAAGGAGCTGCTGAAGCAAGACCTCCAGAATTTCTGGGATCACTGGGACGAAGAGAAGGACGCTGCCAACACCAACACTAAGAAGTCTGTCGCCGCTAAAGAGTTTTTCAAGGAGGAGGAAATAGCTTGGTGGGAGAAGGATGATGGCGAAGAGAACGAAGATGGCGATGAGGATGATGGTGAGGATGATGAGGATGATGATGAGGATGAAGAGGAAGATGAAGATGAAGATGCAGATGATGATGAAGACGATAGCGAAAGTGAAGCGAATTCTGAAAGCGAAATCACCGAAGAACCGATTTCAGCGAAAGAATTGTTCAAGGAAGACGAGGACTGGTGGTTGGAGGACTCCACAGAAAGCACTCAGCCAATATCCGCCAAAGAGTTTTTCAAAGAAGACGATGATTGGCTGGCAGATGACTTCGAAGACACTTCAGAGGCGGTGTCAGCCAAGGAGTTCTTCAAGGAAGACGATTCGTGGTGGGAAGAAGACGACACCAGTGAACAAGAAGTGATGTCGGCCAAAGACCTGTTCAAAGATGAGGAACAAGCCTGGTGGGATGACATAGAAAAGGAGAAAGTGATAACTGCCAAGGAATTGTTCGAAGATGAGAAGCCTTGGTGGGACAATTGCGATGACACAGCCTTGGACGAAAAGGAAAAAGGAGTTTCAATGAACGAGGTGTTCAAGGAAGATGATTCTTGGTGGGAGGCAGAAGGAGAAGTCGAAGAGACGTCAATGTCGTCATTAAAAAAAAGCTCAACAAATGCACTTTGTGTTGACTCCAAAAATGATGACGACACTGAGGGGTATGGAACAGAACTTTCTGTAATTGAAGAATGGGAGGAAGCAAATGAAAGTATAAGTGACAGCGGTGCGATGCTTAGCACAAATAATAAGAATAAAGATGGAAGAGATAAAACTAAAGAAAAAATTAACCACATAACAGAGAGCAGTGAAAGTGACACCAGTGAAACGAGTGAGGTCATAAGTGCAAGAGATGTATTTGACGATTCCAGTGACTTGGAAGTTGATCAAAATGTAACACCATCGTGTGAAGATCAATTTAATAAAACCAATACACAAAACAACATCAACAAAGATTTAAGTGGTGATCAAGACAGCAATAACGAAGATATTCAAGCATTAAATAGTGAGGATGGAAAAAATGAAGGTTCATTTATAATGCCTACAAGTGTGGATGATATAGAAGTGACAAGCAATGCGTGTGTTTCACCTTTGATTGGTAATGATGCATTACTTTTGATTGGTGAAGACACATCACCTTTGATTGGTAACGATACATCACCATTGATTGGTAATGTTACATTACCTTTGATTGGTAATGATACATTACCAATATCAGAAGAGAACCTAGAATTCAAAACAGCAGAACCAGGTACGGTTGAATCCACAGAAGACTCAGGCGTAAGTGCAAGATCAACTCCGATAAATATGATGAATGTTTGCTTAGCTCGACTTGATGCAAGTTTAGAGAAACTAGACTGTGAACCTATGCATAACAATGATGACAGTTCAACTCTGAAAAACAAAATTGAAATGAAAACCCAACCTGATGAGTTGCCTACAAATGTATATAACGAGCCACTATCAGATACGCTTAAAATTCTAAAAATCAATGTTAGAATACCAGAAGAAAATATTTGTCTATCTTCAAACAAAGAATTGAACGCTTGTGATGAAGTTGAAACAGATAGTTTGAAAAACGTGCGTGATAAACCTGTGGAAAATGTGCATAAAACCAACAAAAGCTCAAACACTAAAATCATAACTTCCCTAAATGCAGAAGCTAAATTTAAAGTTTCAGAAAAAATAATATCGGATGCTCTTAAAGAGTTAAATAACATAACAGACATTATTAACAATTCTAAACTAGGAAGCAATAATTCTGCAATAAAAAATATTTGTGATATTAAAGAAACGAACCTAAGGCCAGTTGAAACAAACCCTACCACAGTTGAACAAAATGAAGCTAATTTGTTAGACATTGATTACGTGAAAACAATACAAGACATTGATGAAAAAACAAACTTATCTGCTCTAAATAATTCCTCTTCATTAGAAAGCAACGCCAGAGTATTACTACAATCTTTGGAATCAAAAGAAAAATTGGAAACCAAATTAGACTGTGAGACGATATCCACAAATAAAGTTCTCGAATTTGCACAAAGTGATAAAAAAGAAATAACTTTAGCAGTAGAAACTCCGAACATAAACGAACAAAAACTGTCACACGACGACTACTTATTAGAATCTTCCATACAAAATGAATCCTTCATCAAACAACCAAACAGGCATTATCATCGGAAAGAAAAAAGAAAAGACAATCTCGATAAAATATCCAGAAATAATTCCAAGATTGACGAAGAAAGCTCACACATTTTCAAAGGCACACATTTGGAGGAGCATTTAAAGGATCTGCAAAACCACGTAACACAAGCAAAAGTTTTGTTTGCTCAAGAGAGTCAACAACCAAATGTCCAATCCGAAACACCTTTAAACACTGCACACAATGATACACCGGCAACAAATTCGACAACTAAAGATTCTTTAGCGAAAAACACAAACGTGACACCAAACAAATTGTGTTCCACTATACTTAACAATAACGTTTATGAAGATGAAAACCAAAACGATAAATGCTGTTCTCATACATCCAAGTCCTTACTTGATGGAAAAGACAACCATGTAAAAAAATGTATAGATGAGTCAGAGCAAGAATGGTTCGATAGACAGAATGTTGAGAAAGAAGAGAAAATAATAAAGGAAAGTGAAAACTCACAAACTGTTACAAGCAATATTGAACACAATAAAGAACAAATAAATAATTCCACAAAAGAAAGTTCACAACCTTTTACAAACAATAGTAAATGCAATAAAGAACAAGTAAAGGATCCCGCAAAAGAAAGTACAACAGAAAATTTAGTAACAGACAAAAACGTTATTATTGAAGAAGAACACTTAGAAGATGTTCATACAGCAGACGACACAATTTCCATTACATCAGAGGATGCAGAAGCTAACAAACCCGATTCTTGCAGATCATCACCTCAATTAAACAAAAGAAATTCATTATGGCGTTGCAGTACCTACGAACCGATGAGTCTTAATGAATACGACAATTTGGCGTTCATGTTAAGTAAATCAAAAAGCTTTCCAACTAATTGGAAATCATCTAATGAGTGGCAGCCAATGGTTGAGGGTTCAAGTGTTTCCTCTAACAGTTGTTTGGCGGATGATAAAAGTGTTTCCTCCAACAATTGTTTGGCTGATGACAATCAACCCGAAGTTGAAACAAGAAGAAATGAAGAAAGAAAAAAGCAGCAAAGGTTTTCTTATCATGAAGGTATGAAAAGTCCATACCATAAAGTATCTGATACATCTTTAACTGAAGATGTTTATTTAGATACTGATCAAAAAATTAAAGGAAATAATTCTAAACCGTTTGATCAATTTAAATTTGACAAAGACACTGACAAAGAGAATTATAATACTACAAATCAAACATCTGCTGGTATGCAAAATATAGGCTACGATGTACTAACTAACGGTGATACAACCGAAAGTTGTTTTGAAAAACCGCCAATTGTTCCACGAAGAGAAAAAGATACAATCCCTTCAAAAACGTTGAATACAAATAATTCTGATAAATCAGAACAGGGGGAGGTTATACCATCTTCTCTTAACCCAACCAGCCAAGGGGAGGTAACAGATTCCAAGGATTCGTTACATCGTCCTACTTCAACTTTTGGTTCGTACGCCAAGCCAATATGTTCGGATCTTGGTTCCCCTTCTCAAACATCGGTTGAGACACCCTGTGTTGAAAAGGTAAGTCCATATTGGACACGCCTCTTTACTTTATATTCTGTATTCATCATTATTCAAAATTTAGCTTTTCTTTACTTCATTGTAATACCTTTGGTATGCTTAGTTCTATCATTTTTATGACTTATACTGCATGACATTTTGAACTATAATCCCAAATGTTTAAATTCCAATGAAACAAATATTTTAAAAGTGGACCAACTAGTTTTATTGAAATTTCTCAATTATTTTTAAATGTTTAATATTTCTCTTCTGCTTTGTTCTATTTTATACTAAAACAGTGAAGGAAAAATGCAATAAAGTACCGCCTGGCAACCAAGATGCCAGGCATTCACCTCCTTGTGTTGGCAACTCGAAACGCCTTAATTTCTTCAGCTTTAAGCTCCTCCCTCTTCGGATTAAGCTCCTCCCACTTCGGCTTTCAGCTCCTCCCACAACTAACTATCAGCGTCTAACCAGGCCGCATAACCGCTTCCCTCTCGTCTTAGTTGCTTGTGTGCTAGCCTGTCTCGGGCCAGGATCTGGGTGCTCATGAAGACGTTTCTTGCAGCGTCCTCCGCCCTTGAGGAAGGCCCGGGAGCCCCGAAAGTCTTCGTCCTGCGTCATCAGCTGATGACACCCTCGCCTCTGCGCTGCAGCTTCGTGCAATGGTTGCGGTCACCAAAGATTTTTAATCCAGTTTTTTAAGACATATTGACCGAAAATTTCTGGTTATGAAGAACAATCTGAATTGTTGTGTCACTCTTGTCAGATTTTGTCAGAATTTGTAAGATTATGTCAGATTTGATCAGATTTTGTCAGATTTTTTCAGATTATGTCATATTATGTCCGATTATATCAGATTTTGTCAGATTCTGTCAGGTTCTGTCAGATTTTGTAAGATTCTGTCATATTTTGTCCGATTATGTCAGATTCTGTCAGATTTTTTCAGATTATATCAGATTTTTTAAGATTCTGTAAGATTCAATTAAATTCTATGAAATATGGATTTAGAAATGTGTGATGACCGCAATCATTTATCATTGTCAGATCCGTCGTTGGAAATTAATTTTTGTTTTGCTTAATAATTTATTAACACTTTAACCTATCAATTTATATTATTATTGTTATTATTATTATTGTTATTATTATTATTATTATTATTATTATTGTTATTATTGTTGATAATTAATGTTATTATTATTATTATTATTGTTGATAATTAATAATATTTAGTATTATTAATTCAATGCATATTATTATTATTATTAATTAATAATGATAATAATAATAACTATTTTAATGTTTGACAAATTAATAATAATATTTATTTTCATTTCCTTCAGACAATAAAATGTTCAATTTTCTCCAATTTTTAATTTTGAAAAATTTAAATTGTTTTTTTTTATATTTATAGTTTTAGATTTTTTTTTAAATTGTTTATTCTGAAAAAATAATTCCTTCACCCTTTGTGACCCGAGTAGAATTTTTTTTAAAGGGTTAAAATAATAATGTAAATAAATTTTAAAATGTTTGTAAATATATTGATTTATATATATTGAATTTATATCCGCTGTTCAGCACATTGGAATGCTTTTATTACTATAAACGTTTATTATTATTATTTATTTATTATTTTATGTGCTTATTGTTATAATTTATTTATTATTATAAATGTTTATTGTTATAATTTATTTATTATTATATATGTTTATTATTATAATTTATTTATTATTATAAATGTTTATTATTATAATTTATTTATTATTTTATGTGCTTATTATTATAATTTATTTATTATTATAAATGTTTATTATTATAACTTGTTTATTTATTATATATGTTTATTATTATAATTTATTTATTATTATAAATGTTTATTATTATAATTTATTTATTATTATATGTGCTTATTATTATAATTTATTTATTATTATAAATGTTTATTATTATAATTTATTTATTAATAAATATATGTTTATTATTATAATTTATTTATTATTATATGTGCTTATTAATATAAATTTTTATTATTATAAATGTTTATTAATATAACTTATTTATTAATATATATGTTTATTATTTTAATTTATTTATTATTATAAATGTCTATTATTATAATTTGTTTATTATTATGTATTTTTGTTATTATAATTTATTTATTAATATATATATTAATTATTATAGTTTATTTATTACTATAAATGTTTATTATTATAATTTATTTGTTATTATAAATGTTTATTATTATAATTTAATTATTATTATAAATTATTTATTATTATAAATGTTTAACCAAAACAAAATTTATAACGAAATAAAAAATAAAAATAAAAATTAATATAAATAGAAAAAAATTGCACATAATTGTACATAATTTCAATGTTTTTTATTTTGTTTATTATATTCCTAAAAATTAAGATGTTTCAAAATGTTAAACATTTTTCTACTAATTTTAAATATATTCAATATTTATGGAAATATAGTGTTTCAATTTTTAGCATAGGCCTTTTTATGAATTTCTTATTATATTTTATTTTTGGCATGGGCCTATTTATTATTTAATATAATTTTTTTTAAAAGGAAAAACATTATTTCCTAAATGTAAAAACTAATTTAAATCATTATAATAAAATACTTCAGCTAAAAAAATTCAATTTATTAAAAAAAGTTTTAATTTATAAATAGGCCTAATCATTGAATTTAATGTAGTTGTATTTACAAATAGGGCTTATGAATTATAAAAAGGCCTAATCAATTATAGATAGGCCCAAGTAAATATAAATAGGCCTACGCAATTATAAATAGGCCTAGTCATTGAATTTAATGTAGTTTTATGACAACGTGTATTTCAATGTTAAGTATAACAATTACATAACTTTTTTATGTATAACTTATGTGGATCAACAATAGTACAAGTGAGGTTAACTATGTTATTTGACGGCGGGTTATCTTACTTGTGCTATTTTCCATCCATGTATAATTAATGTATGATTTAAAAGTGAAAACATTTACATTGAAGAAAAATGTTATAAAAATCATAAATAATTTTCTTGTAAACTTACTCAAAAATATGTTTTAATGAACCAGTGAATAAAAATGTTGAAAATTTGTTTTTTTAGCCATAGACTTAAATATTTTAAATAGTGGTGGTGGTGATGATGATAATGATGAAAACTATAAAAGACCACCAACACGAACAATAGTCATAGACCTAAACATGAATAAAGCCATCGACACAGTACACCTCCATAAACTAACAGAGACAACACACAACACCAACATCTCCAACACGTAAATTCACAACCAACTACACCCAGAAACCGCAACATTAAGACATAGGGGCGTCCTATCACCAGCACTTTTCAATATATACCTATCAGAGTCCCAGATCCACAAAAAAACGTTCACACAAAGACATATGTCGACTACATTACAATATTATCCTCACACATAAGCCTAATAATAGCCAAACAACAAGTACTACCATATCTCAAACAAATACACCTCTGGACCACCCAAAACCAATTAACACCAAACGCTAACAAAACCACCTTCATTCTATTCACTACTAACCCAGCCGAATACAGCACAACACTACAACTCCACATAAACAACACCTTACTCTTAACGGGGTTGGAACCAAAAATCCTTGGCCTCACATTTGCTCCCAAATACACCTTCACAAAACACATCAAATAAACTAAAAACAAACAAAATCTTCCATCAACGCCCTCACCACAACACACTGAGGGGAAGCAAAGGAAATAACAACCTGCTCATAATCGAATACGCTAACACCATTTGGTTCCCCATCATATCTGCCTCAAACATCAATAGACCTAGACAACACAGAAAATTGCACTCCGAACAGTCACAGGCTGTACATTAGACACTAACACACAACATTTACACAAATCAACCAAGCTACTCCCCATCCAGAACCATTGACAGTTACACGCATCACAACTTAGACAATCATCCCAATCATCCACTTTACTCCCTCACCCAACAACCAAACAACCCCAGGTACATGAAACAAACTATCTTCAAAAACAATAGTTCCACAACAAACAGACTCCATACGAGAACAGACAGCATACCAAACAATAAAAGACCATAATAAACAGCTACATACATACATAGCAACAAACAACCTAGTACCATACAACCGAACAAAATACTAAATAGAACAACACCGAACAAACTCTCCCACAGAGCATGCACAGAACACTGGCACAACTCAGAACCAATAAATCCACACACCTACTCAAATAACCCCATAAAATTCCACCAGAAACACACCCTTCACCAAACTATCCATTGTTCCAACATCACATACACAACACTACTCATCTGTTCACATGCTCGCATTTGTAGATGGACATGGCCCCAGAGACCCTGGTCGGACCTTTTTTTGAGGGGGGGGCTGGATCTGCTGGCTCCGTTCTCACTGTCGAGGACGGAGAGGGTCGACAGCAAGAACATGGTGGTGGTGGTGGTGGTGATGATGGTTGTATGTGTGTATCTCTACTGAGTCACATTATGTAAGATGATGTTATCAGCTCCTCAGAGGTTCTATTGACTGTATTTGTTTGCAAACAAGGCTGTAAACGATAACCACAATTATTAAGGTTTATAACCACAATGATTGAGGTGTGTAACCACAATGATTAAGATTTGTAACCACATGTGGGTAGTAGTTTACCGGTGCTGGGTGAGGCGAGGCAGAGATGAGTTAAGCTCGATTAGCACCTCTATACAAAATCCCCAAACATTATAGTAACCCATTAACGTCCAGTCGTTAATGAGTTAAGTATTAAATATTACGGCCAGTTCTTAAGAATTTTAGATTAATCATTTTTATAAATTTATTCCAAGTGTCACATACAAAAGCTTTAAAAAACGAATCAATTGATTAATAATTATTTTTGCATTGAAAAGTATTTTTGATTTATTGAATTCATGCTAATGAATATGAAAAAAATACGTCATATAAGATTAATCATCGTTTTAATTATCCAATAAATTGATCAGATAAATTACTATCATTAAAATTCAAGATCATGAACATCAGCGAGACACCTGTAAGTTTCTATCAACCGTTACGATGATTGACCTTTGGTCTTGTTATTGAATAAAATGAACAACATGTTCTTTTATGTCTGGGGTGTAAGATGTCATACCTTTTCTTATTTACAATACTATGGTAAATAAGGGAAGGTATGGTACCATATATTCTTCTATTGGCAATATTTATGGTAAATAAGATAAATAAATAAATACCATCTCCTATTTACAATACTTGTGGTATTAATGTCACAAATCATCACATAGAGTTTTTATGGGAAATAACAACACGATACTGATGAAGAACGAAAGGGACTTACAACTTCTTTCACCTTAATTTCATAGGAAATGGCAAAGCCTTACAAATGTTGAGAAAGTTAAATAAAATGCATTGGAAGGATTGTTTCGCATTTTTATTTTCGTTTCAGGAATAATAATAATTACAGCTTTTATATAGCGCCGACACTATTCAATGAATACTCTTCAGGGCTCCACATATTTAGGCCTTATTATTATTACCCACATCAAGTGATGTGTACCATAAGGATATGCAGCCGACATATGGTGCTTCCTTCAAGCCGGGGTAAGCTTAGCATATGAGATTTTAAGAGAATACAGCCACGTTCAAATTCTGAATGAATTATCTTCAGAATAACAACAACTGCCTGAGAAAAAAAAAGTGTTCTAGTGCATTGGAAGTATTGTTCATTGTATTATGACTTGTTCTTACCTTTTCTTTTTTTTAAATACGTTTTCCAATAATATAATGTATGCATCAGAGCCTCAAACTCCATATATGAAAACCATAAATATCATTTATGGATGGACAATAGCACAAGTGAAGTAAGCTCTACTCTTTTTGAATGAGAGTTACCTCACTTGTGCTATAACGATCACATATGGATCGACAATAGCATAAATGAGGAACCTAAATTCAAATAACATAGAGCTTACCTCACTTGTGCTCTTGTCGATCCATGTATTTCACCTCAGACTTGGATGTGGAAACGATGAAACATCCATCATCAACGACGGTTTTTATGGAAGATTTTAATGTTTTGATATTATAAGAAAAAGTTGGACCGTATGCCAGTTCTATGACTGCTCACCAATCTATGACTATCTTCCCTACAAACATTATGTTGAGACATCGCGGATCATCGTGCACGATCATGCACGACCATACAAGATGTAGCAATACAATGTTAGTAGAGTTAGAATTGGATCCACACAAAGGATTTTTTTATTTTTTATTTATTAAAAAAGTAACATTACATTTTCATTATTTTGAATTGTTTCCATAAATCGTGAAAGACGATGTCGATAACAAACAATGTGATGGAACCAACGGTTGCTTCATTTTGGGTTTAATTAACAACATTTTCTCCGAATATATTGAACGGAATTTGTATTATTTTCGCTATTCTTCATTCTAAATTTACATTTCTTTGTCCCAGCACATCAAATTGGGTCGAAGAATGGTTGCATCAGGTGAACAACAATGGTTTCGGTGACTTATGGGTAATCAAGCAGTACGGGTGTGGCGACAAAAACGTCTTTAGAAGAAATGGAGACATTTATTCATCTTTTTGTAGACAATTTGACCTTGACTGACCAGTAATGTGGATTCGATGATATATTTCTGAAGTTACGTTCTCGACCAACCTCTTATTTTTTATTCAACTTTGTTTAAATAAAAATCATATCGCTATTTCAACATTGTATCGTGACGGGTTAGGTCACAT
>JARUHE010333226.1:0-10793 GCA_031471125.1 Archaeomysis grebnitzkii | reverse complement strand
TGAATGAGTTGAATTTGATGAATAGAATATAGAAAACGAAATAATCAACCCCAACATCACCCAATTGTAAATCACACCGAACAGTGCTCTTTGCCATTGTAGCTAATGTGCTGTATAATATTCTATAATAATAAAAAAAAAATAACCCAATTGTACAACAGATTGAACATGTTTATTACATGGAACATACCAAGCAAGTTGTAAGACTCCCTGAGTCTATGTGCTGTAACACCCTCTTATAGAACACTATCTACTGAAATGCATTCTACCCAATATACGACTCCCTGAGTCCCCATGTGCTGTAATACCCTCTTACAGAACACATTCTACTAAAATGCAACCAATATAGTAGGCCGCGAAATATGTACCGTTTACCTCGAACTATGCAGGCACTGCTGTGACCAGACTGCCCCATTGATGACTGTTCTGTATTTTGAATGAGATTCATTACCCAGTAGTGTTTCTTTACCTCCGTAGCTCATGTGCTGTAGAATAGATCTTGATAATAAAGTTCTTCCTTAACACATTCACACCCAGGCCATGCCGTATGAGTTGGGGGGGAAAAGATTTGTATATCATCGGTCAATTGATGGTGTATTCAACTCTAGAAAAAAACAATAAGTGATAAAAATCTTTTTTGCTGACTGGAGAGTATGATGTACCTCCTGATCTGGTGCTGAATACTCACAATAGGTACATTTATTATTCAGTACCATAAAATGAAGCCTTTATTCAAGTTTTAATTTTATGTCTTCCAGAAATCAATTGCTATTCAATATTGTTTTATTTGAAGAGTGAGAACTTTGATTAATGAAAGTTTTGTTTTGATGTACTTCCAACTTTTATTGAGGTTCATTAAAAAAGGCTGTTTATATTTTTGCGGTTTTACTCCTTTGAATAGGTAGCTATTTTAATGTGGCTGCATTCCCTTAAAATATTGTATGTTAACATTACCTCAACCTAGAGGAAGTACCATATGTCGGCGTCTGAATATCCTTAGGGTACATATCACTTGATGTGGACTAGTATTATGGTTGATATTTGAAGTAGGAGAAATCGATTAAATTTGATTAGAAATGTTATAAAAAGGCCAAAGTTTACCCAGTCAACAACCTCATTGAAGAAACAGGTTAAGTCATGTTTTTTTGGTGGAAGTAGTGGTTTTTCTAAGGCGGTTGGGGCGATTCCCATGGATTTAGTTCCATTGCTCAAATATTGGTAATTTGACCATGCTAATTTCATGGGGTGTGACCAATGTGGAAGACCCCAAGTTTTTATCATGGTTTTACAGCGGTGAAAATATCAACCATAGATTACTAAGATGTAGAATGTAAATGCACCACTCCATATTATAACCATAGACCTAAATAAGCAGTCTTTCAAGATATATTCCGTAGAAGCCAATGTAAAGCATTTGTTTTTGTAAGCCTATATATCAATAACATGACAATATTGTGTAATGAAATACATTCAATACTGTAAATCAAAAGTTTGTGATTATATATAAGTTTTTTTTTTACAAAAAATAAAATTTAAAATATAAGCATTCCCAAGAAAACAGAAAAATACATTAAAATCACATTAGGAGTCTAATTATATTAAAGTGTATGGCACCATTTTGGGGAAAGTATCTGGCAACTCAAGGTCTATAATTCACCATTGAAAATTGTAAAGCTGGGCTTCTATATGTCTGTAATCTATGATATCAACTCTATTGAGAAATTCTTATAAGTTAGTATAGTGCATAAAGTACCTTTCAATCAGCTAAAAGTACAATTATGTGAAATTGAATGGTATTGAATTAGTTTATTTTTCTAATAGACTGATAAAATTTGTTAAGGACTTGAACAAATTTACATTACCATAATTTTTTTAATTTGTTAAAAATACTTTTGAAGTAAAAATGAAACTATATTTCTTGAAATAATTATATTTGAAAAATTTAAACTATTTCTATAGTTGACTGGCATTAATTAAATGCACACGAACGTGTTTCAACTTAGGCCAATTGTTTTCGACTTCGTAGATAGTTTTTTTTAACTAACATCATTATTTTTGTTTTTTAAATGTATCTGTGACGTTTATATATTGTTATAGGTTAGTATATATACATTCCCTATTTTTTTTTATAAATTTAACAAATTTCTATAAATAAAATAAAATACAATCAACAACTAATTTGAACACAATACAAATAGTCAAGATAAAAACTGTTGGCAACTCATTTGCAACCGGCCATTATGGAAAGAGTTGTTTCGTGTCTCAAACGTTAAAGTGAAAGTTATTGAAGAAAACTAAAATATTACGTAAATATGGAATTTTCAGCCAAAATAACAGGCACTATTTTACTTTAAGGTATTCTAGAATAACAAGATGTAACTTTTATGAAGTTAAAATTATTTTGTGCTTTAAACTATAAATTAAAGCATTTTACAACATAAAGCCGTTTAACACAATAAAAGTTTATCATTCTAGAACATCAAAAAGTAATACTACTACTGTTATTTAACTAAATATATAATTACATATTGTTTTAATATCCTTGTTGTCCTAAGTAAATAAAGGTTGTTAATGAGCTTAGGCATGCTTTTAAGTTTGGGACTTCCATGGTAAAACCATATTTTAAGCATGCTTTCAAGATGGAGGTACCCCATGGTAAAACCATGTTTTAATCATGCTAAATAATTGGTTTTCCCAACTCAAAGACCATTAAAAAGTAATGAAAACCCAAGTTTTCAGCTACTGGCCTCATACTTAAACCATGCTGGTTGTGGGGCTACCACCATGGCTTAACAAAACTCATGCTGACTGGGTATTTGAGTGTATGTATTCTTGATTGTGGTCGATCTAAAATTTAGTTTCACAAGAAACCGTTCTTTTCTGAAGTAAACCAATCTTCTAAAGTAGTGAGGGTTACAAGGTACGTCATAATACACAGAACTTTCAACTTTTGCATTCACAAAATTATTTTTTTTGCAAATATTTCGGATAAAGTTTATCTGTATATGGTTTCCAGAGATACCACTTTGTGATGGTATACAATGGTTTTCATTGATTGCTTGAGGGTAGTAAGGTGTCATATATTGTTTCACTGACTATAATTTAAGTTGATATTGTTTCTTATAATGCTCTTTTGAGTCAACAAATGTTACATATTTTCCTTACTTTTTGTTTTACTTGGTCCATTCTAGGGCCTTTATAATAGTGTGGCATTACTGTGGTCTATATTTCATTTTAATCTTTTTACTTGGAACATAAAAAGCAAAACCATTTCTTCCTGTTGTAGGATTTTTTAATCATCTACTTATCCGTGTGTGTTGTGATGATGTATAATTAAAAACTGCATGGAGCGCTACTAATATACGTTTTTACTATGGTATCGCCATAGCTTGGTATGTTTGGAGTGGGTATTCATCCCATGGTGAGTGTTGCATCTTTTAGTCTTTAAGAGTTTTTCTTTTCAATGCTTATTTTATTCCGTTAAATGTATTTTCTTCTGATTGTTTGTCCAAGTTGGTTTCTGTTCAAATATGCGAGTCCATTTTTCAGTTCATTAATGTTTGGTTGCTTATCGTGTTTCAAATAAGAGGCATCCATTCAGAATAAAGGCTTACCAATCACAAGAAGATCGTCACGGAATAACTTTATTGCAATTTGAGATGTCACATGTTGACAATACAAGTGTGAGAACCAATAAAACAAACAGAAGGCAAACTTGTCCTAATTTCTTCCATTCACAATCTTTTTTAAGGTCAATAAACAAGTAACACTAGCCCGGATCAGATGCCTTTATAACTCATTATTCAATGATTTCATCTCCAGAAAATAATCTAATGACACAAAAACCTAAACATGTAAGTAAAATAGAAAATATTTTCACAAACAATTACGAATATAATGAACTACTTACTATGAGATAACTAAACTAGAAAAGAAGACACAAAACAAAATACTTGACATATTCAACTTATTTTTTTAATATATACGTAAATGCAAAATTAATTTTCGGAAGAAACTATAGCCTTAATACTCAAATCTGAACACTTTTGCTTCACTATCGAGTACAATAGCACACAAGTAATGATGCATATCGCCCGCCAATGGTTCGAACGCAATCAATTACGTCAAAATAAAAAAAATAATTGTTTCTAAAATGTTGAATACACTTTTTAAAACTTTTGCAATTTCAATTAATTAAAATTTAAACCTTATTTAATGATACTAATTGACAATACCAATATAATTAAGATAAAAACATAGCAAAAAGTGTGTATATTAAACATTATAATTATGATAATGAGTAACTCCAAAGAAGAACAATACAACCACTTAATTATTAGAATTTTGGGCCATTAAGAAGAGTTGATGAACACAAAAAGAAAGACTTCGGCGTTTAGCCAAAGGACAAATTCGATAATCACATAAATGGAAAACTCTGAAAAAACTTCGCAAATGATTGTTATTTTTGCTCAGTTTTGTTGCCTTTCCATATTACTGAGAATTTCGATATTATTCAGTTTTGACGCAATTAAAATATAATTTAGTGTAATTAAGTTGAATTATATTACATTAAGTTGAATTAAATTACATTAAGTTGAATAAATATAATTAAGTTAAATTAGATTAAACTAAATCGAATTAAGTTCACTTGAGTTCAATTAAATTAAGTTAAATTACATTTTATTAAATTAAATTAAGTTAAATTACATTTTATTAAAAATGAATTAAGTTAAATTACATTAAATTAAATTAAGGTAAATAAAATAAAATAAATGAAAATGATTGACTAGTTTAATCTTGTTTAATTTATTTCCAATTGAAATATAATTTAATTTTAGTATGATTAAAATTAGTTAAACTAAATTAAATTAAGTAAAATTAAATTGCACTCAATTAAGTTAAGTTAAATAAAATAAAATAAATTTAAATAATTGAACAGTTTAATCTTGTTCAATTTTGTCTCAATTAAAGCTCAGTTTTATTTTAGTTTGGTTAAATTAAATCAACTAAGTTGAGAATGAAATACAAAATACAATTAAATAATGAAATAATGTAATATTATTAATTTTTTACTCAATTAACTTAGTTTTAATTCAGTTTAGTGAAATAAAATAAAATAAAGTTAAATTAAATTAAATTAAAACAACTTTTTGAACAGTTTGTAAACCTATTTTAAACATACTATAAACTTTGTAAGCTTATCTTAAATATATTATAAGTATTGAAAATTTACCTTAAATTTACTATAGACTTTGTAAACTTTCTTAAATAAATTATAAATTTTGTAAATTTATCTTAAATTTATTATAAGCTTTGTAAACTTATCATAAATATATTATACAATTTGTGAAATTATCTTAAATATGTTATAAGCTTTGTAAACTTGACTTAAATTTATTATAAGCCTTGTAAAACTTTCTTAAATGTATTATAAATTTTGTAAACTTATATTAAATTTATCTTGAAATGTTATAAATATATTGTAATGTAATACCTGACTTTTTCAGAAATAAAAGGATTTTATTATGATTGTTTATATTATAAAATTTGTAAAATTATCTTAACCATATTATATATTTTGTAAACTTGTCTTAAATATATTTTAAGCTTTGTAAACTTATCTTAAAAATGTTATAAACTATGTAATCTAATCTTAAATATATTATAAACTTTGTAAATTAATCTTAAAAATATTAAAAATATTGTCGATTTATTTTAAATATATTATTAACTTTGTAAGCTAATCTTAAAATATCAAAAATTTTGTAAATTTATTTTAAATATATTATTAACTTTGTAAACTAATCTTAAAAATATTAAAAATTTTGTAAACAAATCTTAATTATACTAATTTTAGAAATATCAAACATTTTGTAAATTTGTTTTTAATACATTTCAATTTTGTATACTTATTTAAAACGATTTCCTTAACGAAAAAAAAAACTTTTTTTTAATCTAAATATTTTAGAGACAAATGAGATAAATATTGTTTCGTAATATCTGAAACAAAACAGAGTATATGATGTTTAACGGGGCGGATGAAGTCGGGGATGTCACCTTGGCCGGCCAGAGACTGAGGAAGTATCTCGGTTCCCACATGTCATCTGACATAAGCCATAGAATCAAATCGGGCTGGAAAAACTGGAAAGATGCTTCTGGAGTGTTATACGACAAAAGGATCAGCGCAAGAGTAAAAGGAATGTTCTACAAAACCGTGGTAAGACCAGTAATGCCATACGGAGAGGAAGCCTGGCCCATCAAAAAGGCGAAAGAGAGGAAACTGGATGTGGCAGAAATGAGGATGCTAAGATTCATGTGTGGAGTTACAAGGCGTGATAGAATCATAAAGGAAAGAATTAGAGGCACAACTAAAGTGGTGGAATTATCGAAAAAGGTACAGGAAAGGCGGTTACAGTGGTATGGGCACGTTATGAAAAGGGAAAATGACTATATAGGGAGGAGAGTGGTGGATATGGAGGTGGAGGATAGAAGAGGGAGATATTAGGGAGAGGGGATTGGCAGGCAACGAATAACAATTGGAAATAAACAATAATAACAGTAATAATATAATACCAATGATAATAATAATAGTGATAATAATAATAATAGTTATAATAATAATAATAATAATAATAATAATAGTGATAATAATAATAATAATAGTGATAGTAATAATGATAATAATAATAGTGATAATAAAAATTGGAAAAAAACTATAATAAAACAATAATAATAATATTAATAATAGTGATAATAATGTTAATTTGAAAATAGTTTTAATAATTCAAAGAAATTAATAACATAAAAGTCTTTTTTTTCTTCCTTTTCTCCGTCATTTATTAAGTGAGAGGAAGAAAAAAAAAATAATTGGCATTGTTAGCGGAGGGTCAACCCAGAATAAATTTCTTCCATGTTTTTCACCTAATAATTTAGTCCCCCTTAAGATTTACGTTTTCTTTTATGGTGAAATGTTTTTAATAATAGCGGTACTATTACTACTACTACTTGAGTACTTAGCATTTTTGTTTATGATAATAATACTATTACTACTACTACTTTAGTGCTTAGCATTGTTGTTTATGATAATACTACTATTACTACTACTAGTTCAGTACCTAATATTATTGTTTTATTATAATAATACTATTACTACTACTACTTTAGTGTCTAACATTATTGTTTATAATAATAATATTATTACTAATACTACTTGAATACCTAATATTAATGTTTATAGTAATAATACTATTACTAATACTACTACTTTAGTGCTTAACATTATTGTTAATAATAATAATACTATTACTACTACTACTTGAATATATAACATTATTGTTTATAATAATAATACTATTACTAATACTACTTGAGTACCTAACATTATTGTTTATAATAATAATACTATTACTACTACTACTTTAGTGCTTAACATTATTGTTAATAATAATAATACTATTACTACTACTACTTGAATACCTAGCATTATTGTTTATAATATTAATACTATTACTAATACTACTTGAGTACCTAACATTATTGTTTATAATTATACTACTATTACTAATACTACTTGAATACCTAGCATTATTGTTTATAATAATAATGCTATTACTAATACTACTTTAGTGCTTAACATCAGTGTTAATAATAATAATACTATTACTACTACTTGAAGACCTAGCATTATTGTTTATAATATTAATAGTATTACTACTGCTACTTTAGTATAGAACATTATTGTTTATAATAATAGTACTATTACTAATACTAGTTGAGTACCTAATATTATTGCTTATACTATTTATACTATTACTACTACTACTTTACTGCTTAACATTATTATTTATAATAATAATACTATTACTACCACGTTACTACGTAACGTTATTGTTTATAATAATAATACTATTACTAATACTACTTTAGGGCTTAACATTATTGTTTATAATAATAATACTATTACTACCACGTTAGTACCTAACATTATTGTCTATAATAATAATACTATAACAATACTATTTTAGTGCTTAACATTATTCCTTATAATAGTCATAATAGCATTATTACCACGTTAGTACCTGAATACATTAAAACACTTCCTAAACAACCATTAAATGAAAGCAGCTAGACAACATTTAGGTAAGAATACCTCATTTATTGCATCAGGAAACATTAGACAAAAGTAATGATTACAGAAGCTTTACTTATTATTAAATATAATCCAAGTATCAGCAAGGAATTTGACAATTTTTATAATGTTTTTTTAAACTGTACCCTTCTAATAATAGCAGTAATATTAGCGTGTTGAATGGCAACTCTAACCAGATGTCACCTGTAAATACAGAGGTTGCAAATGATACAAACCTAATTGCGAATGATGAAATTGCAATACTATTAAAAGTATAAAGAATGCACGACTATCGTAGCTTTATAATCTTGTACAATTAATATGAATGATAATACTAAATGTGATAAATTTAGTTAAAAACAAAAAAATGTTTAATTTATATAAGTAACATTAAACATAAAAAATCTACCAATAATATTTCTTTAAGCAATGCACGAAGAAAATGACGAATGAAGTCGAAACGCGTCGTACAAATAAAGAGAAATATGTCGAGGCTTAGCATAGTTTACCCTTAACGATAAGAAAATCGTAGAGAAAAAAAAAACACACACACACACACAAAAAGTTTGATAATTTTATTGTTTCTTTCAATTTTGTTGGTGTATCGATTACAATTTAAAGAAATTTTTAACAAAAGCATTATTATTTATAATGAAATAAAGGGATCGTTTGACCATAGATATTCAAAATTGCTTCATTAAATGTCGTTTTTTGTTTTATTTTTAGAAACTTGATTTTGAAATATTTTTTTTTTATTTATTGAGTTTGTATTATTAAATATGTTAGTCGGCCGATTTTTTTTCTGTCAGCAAGCTGTTATAATTTCTAACATTATTCCATTTGATATGATTTTTATAATGTTGTATGCTTTAAATATACAGTTTTATCTAATTTTCATCGACTTCTCTTATTTTATCTAAGGTATACTATTTTATATTATAAATTATACTAATTATACCAAGTGTTATTGTTGCGCTGAATATTAATTATCCTTTTTTATACTATTTTGTACTACTTTGTTATTCATTATCATTGTATATTTATATAAGTTACTACCCGCCAAAAAATGAACGTTGGGAACCTTATTCTAGCGTTGATAATGTTTGAACTAACATGGTCTTCATGTTAGAACTGAGTGGATTTCTTCTGTGCTAACGTTAGTTTAATTTTTTCAAGCTTTGAGGTGTAGATATATTACAACATAAGATCACTAACGTTAAAGTAAGGTTTTAATGACTGTGTGATAAATAAACTTTCAAGTTGATAATAACAACTGTTTATAAAACTTTAAATGAGCGTTTGTATACTACTAACTTTAATATTAACAAACAAAAAAGTTATTTTTCCAACGTTGTCTTAACTTTGAATATAAGCAATTTAAGGAACATTTCTTTTCAATCAGTAAACAAACGTTAAATAATCATTTTCAGAACGAAATAGTAGCTATTATAACGTTGCTATAATCAATGTTTCATAGTAAGCAATAATATGTCTGTGAAGTGGGACTAATTGTTCATTTAACGA
Organism: Archaeomysis grebnitzkii; assembly: GCA_031471125.1. Classification (NCBI taxonomy): domain Eukaryota; kingdom Metazoa; phylum Arthropoda; class Malacostraca; order Mysida; family Mysidae; genus Archaeomysis; species Archaeomysis grebnitzkii. The sequence goes on along the minus strand of JARUHE010333226.1, from coordinate 1,141 downwards.
GGTTTTGAGATACTCTACATGGTATACATTTTTAATCTTTTTTGTATGAGCTTTTTCGATAAGACGGGTAATAGTTTTAATATTATTATCAAATTTATTTAATGTATTTACAAACGTATTTACATTACGACCTAGATTTCACTAATTCAATAGCTCTTCAGGCAGTTATTATTTCATTATTTTGAGTAAGTTTTAGTACTATGTTTTGTAATTATTCTACGGTTTGATAGTTTTTTTATGACAATTTTCAATATGTTTTACTGTTTGTTGATTTATTTTATCTAGTTTTATTTTTAATTTTCCTTTAACTCTGGTATTATTTCGATTATCTTTGGTACCATTTCATGATATTTTTTAACAAGTTGTTTATTGGTACACTTTTATAATTGGATATATAACTTTCAGCTGCATCGCTTAGTTCTTTTAATTCGTGTACTTGTTCAAATAATTCTAGGTGTTGTTCTAGTGTTTCATCCACTTAACTTACTCAAAATAATGAAGTAATAACTGCCTGAAGAGCTGTTGAATTAGTGAAATCTAGATTGTAATGTAAATACGTTTGTAAACACTTTAAATAAGTTTGATAATAACATTAAAATTATTACTCGTTTTATCGAAAAAGCTCATACAAAAAAAATTAAAAATGTATACTATGTAGAGTATCTTAAAAACTCGTTAGATATATATGTATATATTAGAGGTGTACCGAAGCCAGAATTTTGCCAAAGCCGAAGCTTTGGCTTCAGCGGATATTGCAGGCTTTTAGTATAGACTATGGATATAGCCTTAATATTTATACTACTTGAAGATCTTTTTTGAGGGCAGAGATAAAAGAGTATACCATATACTTTAGATTTATAAATACAAGTTAATGAAGACACAAAGTCACTTTTTTATGAATAAAATTGAATATATGATAATTCCTCTAAAACATATTTGGTCTACTATTGAAAAAATTGAGTTGATAAACACTATAACAATGCAGTAATTTCAATAAATTTAAGTTTTGAAGACATTTTTTTTAAGAAATATTATTCCTATCTGTAATATATGGATAAACAATAGCACAAGTGAGGTAAGTTCTATGCTGTTTTGATATGAGGTGCCTCACTTGTACTATTGTCGATCCATATTTTAAAAG
>JARUHE010333216.1:2500-10795 GCA_031471125.1 Archaeomysis grebnitzkii | reverse complement strand
GATGTTATTTTTACAGACGAAACAACATCAGATTGTTTTTAGACCATTCAAAACTATGAAGGAACCGTGTAGGACAAAAAAGGAGAGCCAGATGAATGGTGATAACCGTTAAGAAAATATATTAAATAACCGGCATAAATAAGCTCTGTCAATAAGACTAGTCTAAGAACTGTTCACAAAAGTTTGAAAATGTTGAGTGGAGTAGAATGATGTTAAACTTTATTAAACTCGACTATAAAAGGACAAACAATCCTTTAGAAAAGAGAAAGAAGTGTAGTAAACTGATACTTTATTAAAATAAAAAGCACTAAAACCTTTGGTAACAAATTAAAAAGTAGTAAACCTATTTTGAGTAAGATAAAATGGGCAATAAATCATATTTTAGTAAGTTAAAAAATACTAAATCAAATATTAGAGAAAACATATTAGATTGCCAATATTTGCGAGAAAGAAAATTACTAAAAATTGCCCATAAGAGTTGGAAACTTGTCAATAAATCTCAGCTGGCCGGTAATTCATTCCTTGTTTATTTTTTACTAATCGGCACGAATAAAAACTACTTTTTCTAATATAAATCAGAAAAAATATTTTGTTTTTGTTTATGTATTTCATTATTTGTCTTCAGTTTTATAATAGAATTAATATTTTTAATTTGTTAATATAATTTAATTAAGTTTGTACGCCTATACAACACCCTTATAGTTGCTTAACCTTTAGAGGTATAACAGGAACCTCTGTCCCCCTAAATAAGGATCGTTTTAAATCCTAACTCCTGGGTTTTGTATTCGTTATGGAAGCACTCAGCTAGGTCTCCAAAGGTTAAGTGCACCATGCATCAAGTGTACTATACAGTATATCAAGTGCTCTACTCATCAAGTTTCATATACATCAAGTGTAATACAGCAGAGTTCCAATTATATGGACTACATAATTTATTGAATATATCATTTATGGACAATATATATGGAATACAAAAATGTATGGACTTTTGTAAAATTTGTTTAATCTCACCGTAGTGCTGTTTGCTAATGTTTTTGTATAGATTTGTGATTATTTCTTGTTTTCTTGTTACAGATTATGTTAGTTCAGAAACATATGCAAACTGAAAGCATTTAAATGACTGATAAAACCGATAATATAACGGAATAAAGCTATACAACTATGTGATTTGTAAAATTTAAAAAAGTGAACATTTTCCCTTATTTTTCAGAAATTATTATTTCCCTACAGTACAGTTGAATATGTATTATTTACCTTATTTCATATTAAACATGTGGTTTTAAAAACATATTTCAGTTCACGTATCCTTTTTTATCCATCCTTGTTAAATACATACTAAACGGAATACAAAATTTATGGGCCGCTCAAATAGTCCATATAGTTGGAACTCTACTATATACATCAAGTATACTACACATCAAGGGTACTGTATGTCAAGTGTAATACACGTTAAGTGTACTGTATATGAAGTGTAATACACATCAAGTGTACTATACATTAATCTAACTATACATCAAGTGTGCTATACATCAAGTATACTATATATCAAGTGTACTACACATCAGGTGTACTTGTTATAAAGTCTAAAGATAACCAGTTAATGGTTATATGAAAGTTGTCAAGTGGACAAGTGACCACAAGGGTGGTAAAAGATTTATTGAAGTTTAACTAAGAGGTAGATAACCTTTTAGAAGAAATTTTGTCTAAAGAGCCAAAGATAACCAGTTAATGGTTATATGATTCAGTTTGAAGTTGTAAAACTAGTTGATCTTAGATAGAAAAGATCTAAAGAAGAACCGAATAATAAGTTTTAATAAGAAAGTTAACGAAGTTGAGTAAATGAAAAATTAAATAAACCCTCCACAGTTCCTAAAGAAGAAAATAAGGTTTTAGTCTTCTTGCCTATCTTATAACACATAGTTAGTTCCAATAAAGTGCATAAGATACCACGACCAAATGACCAACCAAGTGACTAACAGAGTTAACAAATTGATGAACAGAACTAACAAGACTAATAAAGTGATCAACAAAGACCACCAGGAGATCAAAAATCCATCAATAGAAAAAAAACATATTTTTCTAAAGCTTATCTAACTTCATTTGCTTTCATCATCTTGGCCACAATTTTCATCAGTCGGGTTATTGGACATCGATCAAAAAGGACTAAAGTTGAATCTTTGCAGGAGGTTGACGGGCATGTCCATGAGGATTCTTCAGTGAACAAAATTACGATGATGTTCCTTTTGTAGAATCACATATTGTGATGGACAATGTGATAAAAGATGATTCTAATTTAAAAGAGGATTTACTGAAAAAATATTTTTAGCAACATCTTAGCGACGAAGAAACAACTTCTAAAAATTAACTGAACGAAGATAATGGGAAGGCTTTTACCGAAAGTGACGGCAATGACGATTTGGACAGTGACCAATACGACGAAAACGAAGAAGCAAATGAGATAGAAGAGCATGCAAGTGACCTTTAGGATGATTAGAACTATGAGTTCTGAACTGAAGAAGCAGAGAGTGCATGCACCAAGTAACCCAAAGACCAGAAGGTACAACAAAATTGAGTGAGGACACTCTTTGATTGACGAAGTCACCTCTAAAGCCTTCATCGAAGATGCTATTGACGCCAGCGACTCAGACTTCGAATCGTACGACAGCGGCTTTGAACTGAAGATCGATTCTGACACCGAGAGCGACCTGGACATTGTGGAAGACTCGTACCTCGAAAGTGACCTTGACTCCGATTATGAGTCGGACTATTACGGTGTTGAAGTAAAACAACCTGAAGTGAACATAAAATGTTAAGATTACGATTCCAAAAGAATTTCTATTAAAAGTTGAATACAAAGCTTTGATATGGTTCTTGGAGAAACCTGTCAGAAGACGTAGGTTGACAATTAAGGGAGGGATTGTTATATAGTCGTATAATAGATAAAAGAACGACTATATATTGTTAGGAAACGCTTCTAATAAAGTTAGTTTAGTAACTCAATCTTGTATGCTTCATCCCCTAACGTGGCAACTGCCATGAAAGTCACCCTGAACAGCTTCGTATTGAAGCTTATATTATTGTCAGCCATGTAAAAACTACGTTGTTAATATTTTTGTGTTATTGCTTAACCGTACATTTGGTATAATCACTGGAAAAGTTATCATATTTTCGTTAACTAATAAATTATTACGTAAATTTTTTCAAAGTCTTTTAAAAACAAATTAATTATTTTCTGCTGAAGCAACACAAATACTTCAACATTATTTTTTTAATTTGAAAAATAATTATTTGTTGACTATATTCAATACGCTTTTTAAATTAAAAAAATGTATTGTTCATAAATAACCAGCCTACAAATATTATACAATAATTTTTAATTTAAAAATTAATTCTCTATGGAAAAACTACAAATAAATTGTTAATATTAACCGTAGACAAAGAATCAATTATAATGAAACCTTATCAAATTGTCATTAAAAAGAAGTTAATTTCAAATTAGGTTTAACAATTTAAATTGTGTATGAAATTATATTCGAATTAACGTTCATTAAGAAAATAAAATAAACAATAAACAACAATATTGTTTATTATTATATTCCTTTAATAGAACAGCTCAACTGCATCTATTATATACATCCAATGACCAAGTCTCTTATCCACACACCTATACTCTCACATCCCACTAACACACACACAAACTAACACTTGCTCACACTCAAAAGTATATGCATACATATATATATGTGTACAAAAACATATAGACATACATATACACATGTATATATCAATATTTTTGCTGATACTTTCGATTGATTTGTTAATTACAAATATATACATACATAAACACAGCTACCCCTCTCACCCGACCCTAACAGGTCGACCCCTGGAGAATGTGCTGGAGAGACTCTTCTCTGGATTTAGGGTAACGTTGCTTCTCATTTGGAGAATATACACAGCATTGAATGCTAACGCTACTTCATTTCAAAAGGTCTTGTGGTTCAACACCAGCTTGTTCCGACTTCAACAATATAACTACGACTGCTGAGTATAAATTGGTGTACTGAAGGATCATTATCAGTTATATAGTTTTGTTGAAGAAAGTTTGGTTCAACTTTCTGAAGGTGTCGATCGATATAATACAAGTGCATTTGGACAACACAGCCTCGTGAAAGACACCCGCCAATGCTTGTTTTTATTTACCTTTACCTTACATGTGATCGCAATGGACTGTCTGTGCAAGTCAATGGGCCACAATTGCATGTGTATACATTAGGTACACAACACATTATTTCCATGGCTTCGTGTGTTCTTGGAGTAGTTCTTCAACGTGGAATGTAATCCCGCTCAGTCGATCTCCTTGTGGAGTTACAACTAGTTGAAGGCTTGCGCAACAAATCCCTTAAAACCTGCCAGCACGTGAATTGCTATATAGGACCAATTAGGAATGCAGCGAAGGTGGCTCAATCTTTATAAAAAAGTGGCACACATACCCGATGTGCCAATGACTTATGAATGAACATTCCAAATCAATGATTTTCCGATAAACACAACCACTCTCAATTAATATTTATATTTTATCAGGTTAATTTACAAAATTTAAGTTTCAATTAAATATAAAACAAAAACATGTATATTGCTGGATTAATTAATAATAAATATATGCTGTATATTCCTATCATGAATATAGTTGAAGGCCAACACTGAAACTTTGTTGATTGAATATTGAGGATGATAATGAAAACTTGTTTTCATCAATTCTCTCAAATCATTTTCAAACTCTGTTTAATAATGATATAAGTTTAGAAAACTTTTTTAGTACTCGAGTTGACAGCTTTTATAGATTATTCGTTATTTTATCAATCAATTGTTGCTAAATATTTTCATAAATTGTCTGATTTTATTAACTTCCCATAATTGCTGTTAAAATAAGTGAATACTTTTTATTCACTGAATAATCTATATTCATAAAAGTTGAATTGATGGCACCGGTGAACTTAATTACCAATTTTATATAAACTTGTGCATGTAAAATAAATCGTATTTTTGTTCTCCCTTACTTTGTTTTTGTGTAATTTTCACAAGTTTTCGGATATGTTTTTCAAGGTTTCAGAAAATAATTTTTCGCCTTCAGGTACAGCCTCTTAGATGAACATTTATTGTTATTTATTCGATGTTATGTTCTATGCAATTTAGTTGACATATTAACACTTTAATGATTGACTGGTTGTTACTATATACACACAAGAAACAGATTCAGGTTATCACTTAAAACAATTTGTATTGCATGGGACATAAACGTTGTTTCAGACACTACAGGACGTGTACAAAATGTTGTTATTCAATTACATTGTTTTATGAAACTTATCCTTTAGTATTTATTTAATTGAAAACTGTAAAATCAACAAACATATTTATTGACTCTGCTTGTAAATTCGGGAACGGGAGGTATTATGAATTATTTCAAAAGTTTTATAAACTTTCTATATATTAAATATATTAAAACCATTAAGTATATCAAGTATATCAATTATACTAAACAAAACACAATTACTTTACCTTTTAAAATGACAAAAATAATTCGAGCCGAATTGTAACTAACGAACTTGAAAAAAGACTTCTGTATATTAACGTAATTATCCCAACTTTCACATGAAGATGAATACCGAAATGTTATTTAATTTAAACTTATGAGATAAAATATACTTTGAAGTGATTAATAAAAAAGAAATAAGATCTTCTCAGTGTAATGGCATTCATTACAAACATTCAAAGTTTCGAATGGCTTCTATTATCATTTTTATTGACTAAAGACTAAAGTTTTTCTTATTTTTCAAGATATTTAATGAAGGGAATATGAAGATAGAACTTTCCTGACTTATCTTCAATATGAGTAATATTCCATTTAAATGTGATGTAATAATAATATTCACTGATAAAATTCAAATAGTATTCAACTTCTTAAGGCGGATGGTTTCGGACAAAACCTTTAAAGTAAAGTTCGAAAGACAATTTTATGCAAACACAAAAATTATCCAATTTAAAGATTTTCTATAAAATTATAAAAACTTTCATGGTTGGATAAATCCATTTTTTTTATCAATATATTTAAATATTAAATCGATGCAGCTAACTTTGGGAAAGATTTCGAGTGATTTTTGTATGTTAAAAAGTTAAATGAAATTAGATTAACAGAAGTTGGAAGTTATCGGAAATTTTATCAAAACTATCTCCAACTTCAGACTTGCCTTTCGAGCTGCGATAAATTGAATGATATAACGTGCGATATTGCGCTTTATTTAAGATATTCAACGGACTTGAGAGCAAACATGTTTCGCTAATTAAACTTTATTGTTGTATAAAGAGTTTTTCTCAATAAGCGTTTTTAAATTTTCTGCGATGCTATGTGTAGTCAGGTCTGTGTTAATAGCTGCTCGAAATGTATTGCTTTTCAGTTGAATTTTTAATCGGCAGTTTGAAAACTAGTTTCCCGTATGAATAAATAACTAATATGGTCTTTAATCATTAGTTCTTGTTTATTGTTTGTTGATGTCTTCTGATATTAGTTTGATTGAACGTATTTTGAAATTTAGTGTTAATGTCAAATTAATTAATTATATTTAGCTAAATATTAATTCATTTAGTAACAAAAAAACATTACTAATTAAAAATGTTATTATATATAAACGGTTGTGTTGGTATAACTCTCCAAACATTTACAAACAAGAATATATTTAACAATATTATAAATGGAGTAAATGATTGTATTTTGTGGTCGTGCAAGCCTTTTGGGATTGCAACCAAAGCAGTAACATCCCATATTAAAAAAAGTTACTTATATTTTCTGCAGTCGTTAAGCACCTCTTTGTAACATAGCGTCCTTTTTTGCTTCTTGCTAAGACTTACCAGCTCGATCGCTTCACTATCCATGATTTTAACTTGACAAACCTTTATCAAACAATGTATTTATATTCACATGCAAGTCTAACCTGTAGAATAATGTTACTTTATTAATCACAGGTTAGTGACAACGACATATTCATGTCGTTGTGAGTGAAAAGGATAATAAGAAATTCACTTTAATAACTCTACATAACCAACGCCGACTCTATTACAGGCCTTTGACATCGAAACCTTAGTTACACGAAAACATTTTCGACTCGTCCTTTCTTGATACGGGGATTAATTTTCTTGTCTTTCAATCAATGTTAAAATAGTTGATCTACGATCAAAAAAATTTGATCAAAGATGAAGAATGGTTAAGTCGAGATCACTGTTGTGCTTTGTATCTAATGCTACCAATTGTGCTTCCAATGGTTTTTTGTAACTAACAAAAACTTCTTGCAGGTATGAACAAGGCCTGTAGTAGAGTCGGCGTTGGTTATGTAGAGTTATTAAAGTTATTAACAGTGGTTTTATTGCATAATAAACAGGAAAAATAGTAATATTTAAATAAAATAATTTACATCAAATATGTATATAATATGGCTTAGACCTACCATCATAAAATTGATTTCACTCCTAGAAAATGATATTTCATACCAAAATCCATCAGGAAATTAATGATCACATAAGAAATAAAAAACATACGACAAAAAATCACAGGATTAACTATAAATGAGAATTACATTGGCAGAGCAAAACAAAATGAAACAATTCGTTTGGTTATTGTTGGAGTTTTCAATGGCGTGTTTGTTGCAAAGGTGTTTTAATCAGAGTAATGGATTTTACAGCAAGGCAGAATTTTAAACACACATTTTGATTAACAATTGCTCCATCTTTCAATGTTTTCATGAATTCCTACAAATATTTGACAGTTTTGTGTACTTTCAATTTGCTCATTTCATTAACAACAATTTGGTAAAAGTTAATCTATTCGTAAAATCGATTTTTACAAGGTGGAAGTGTATTTTTATGAAAAATTTAGGGTAAGAATAAAATTATTTTTATCACACAAATTTTAATTTAGTTAATTGCATCCTTGTTTCAATAGCAAATACGTACATTTTATAAACCTTAATCATCTCTAATCTGAATAGAAAATTGTCTATTCAACAAATAACGATATTAAATTTCTTTACAAATTGATGAAAAGACATCAAATAATAACCTGTTTTATAATTATGCCAAACATTCTTTTATTTCACATACATTGTTGCGTTTGCATTTCTTTTAAATTGATTTGTTCAGCCTCAGAAAACGTATATCACCTCATAGTCATAATATAAGGGACGTTTTTGTCGAGCGTGCGTAGCGAAACTCTACATAGGCGTGGCACTTCCGATGTCGCCGTCCTCG
>JARUHE010333205.1:0-10795 GCA_031471125.1 Archaeomysis grebnitzkii | reverse complement strand
AATTATTTTTATTTCATACTGTGGGTGGAAGAATTTTAGAAAATACTAACGAGAAAATCAAATTCGCTGTATCATAGATTCATGAAAGTACGTTGATTTCGCGGCGCGCATGCAGACGAACTTGATAGACATGTGTACATTTCAATTTTGTATTTTTTAAACATAGTAGAAAGTTTAAAACAGCTGTGAAAGTATGATTAAATTGAAGTTCAAGCGTTTTACTTTAGTCACACATGAAATTTATTTAAATATATTTTAAGATTATTTTTTAGTGAATTTCTTAAAATAAAGTACTTTGTTTTTATGACGAACCTGGTAGACTTACCCTAGTTTAATTTATTGTTAACAAACAAACGAAGGGAAACATTAGTTTAGGGACAAGACTCTATGAACGAGTACCTTGGTCAGAAGGGAAAAATTCACCATTATTCATGTAAAACAGATAGGTACTGTTAATATAACGATTTTATTTAAAACTGGCGGTATTTGAGTACGATGTCGCTATTTTTTAATTACCTTCTATAGTGTTCGTTTATTTTGTTGGTTATTGTGAAACATTGAAGAAAACAAACACCCATATTTCTACTTCGTTTTAAAGCTGCAACAACTGTAACAGCAATCGTGATGTTACGCTTCTAAGTTTGCACGTCTCTTGCTGAATCGCATTCGCATTCATTTTGTAGCTACCCAGCATGCTGAGCAAGGTGGGTTCACACCTAAGAGGTCAATCATTGACATGGCTCAATGTTCTTATTGACACCGACATGAATATCGAGAGGGATTCTTATCAGCTTATGTCGATTACAAGAAATGATTTGATTTTGTGGATAGGGGAGCACTCTGGGATTTACTTTGTAAAGGTGAGATTCCTGTTCAGATACTGGACGGTCTGGACCTGATCTCTTCTCTTTACATTCACACTGAGAATCCTGTCAAGAGTGAAGAGGCACATCTCGTTTCTTCCAGATGAGATTTTGGGTCAGACAGAGTTGTGTGTTGTTTTTGTTATATCCAATGCATGCATAGACTGGGTAATGGGAAAGACAGTTGCCGAGTCTGAATGAGGAGCATTACTTGGGAAACTGAAGATCATTCACTTTAATTTTGCCGATGATGTAGTATATTTTTCTAAGACGTTGGAAATCATGGCCATGGGGTTTCTTGGATTAAGACTAAAAACCAGGAGTTTGATGACGTTTTTTCTGCATGTGGACAACGAGCCTACTTCAACCTTTTGAGTGCGGGGCGAGAGAGTTAAACATTCCGAAAATTGTGTTCACTTGGGTAGTGCGATAAGCAGTGATAGAACACTGTATCGTTAAAAATCAAGTCACCCAAACAGTACTCCATAAGTAGGTGCAAGGCCCATATACAATTCTCACAGCCTACAGCAAAACCGAAAGAGCGAGATCCTCAAAAAGCTTTGTAGTATGACTTCTGCGTAAACATCAACGCCTCCAAATACTACGGTCAAGTGAGTTCATCACATCGGAGGTCAATCATAGACGTCTGATGATCTCTGAGTTGGATCCTCCAATGCACTACCCAGTTCATGACCTGTATGACACTAAGACACCAGCTGCAACTATTTGGGCATGTGAGCAGGCTGGTTCCTGGACGCGTATCCAGTTAAGTGAGTTCTATGTGCTGAGTTAGATTATTTTTGAAGACCCCCGTGGGAGACCTCGCATGTCTTGGCTGAAGATAATTAATTTCCACTGTGAAGACTTGAGTTACGCAGGAAGGACTTGAGTTATGAACCCATGGTCACTGTGAGGACTTGATTTATCCAAGAAAGCATGAACCGCTGTTTGCAGGGACCCATGAGGCTGGCGGCGAAGAGCTACCGAGGCTAAACGCTGGCTCAGCGCATGCCCATCATTAGTAGGAGTATAAGATTGATTGAATAATATATTTCCATATGACGAGGACTCTTGTCTTTTAAGCAATACATTTTATGGTTGAACTACCATTCAAAGCCCACAGAACTGTGTGCTCTTCTAGTAAATATTTGTTTAGAGCACAACAGGTAAACAAATTTTGCAAAGTCTATTAAGATAACGCCCAACCCTTCAATTGATCAGTCAATCTAAGGCATCCGACTTCATCAAAATTGTTTAATTTCTGTATAATTAAGTCGAGCACATGATCCTGAAGGTTCGTTGCACTATAATCCAACTACCAATAGCCAAAATCGAGTTAACTGTTGGTGTTTCACCAAAACCTATACACATAAACATTATATTGAAGAGAAAGTAAGTATCAATTTGAGAGATAAATTAAGTTTTAAACCAGAAATAAATCTATACTTACTAAAATAACAATCTGCAAATGTTATATTTGTTATAAAATCGTTAATTTGTTACCTGTTGCAGAATTTATTTTCTGTTTCTGCTAAGTTAGATCGCGTCTTTGGACTCTGAGGAATTAGCTCTTCTATGAAGTTGTTCCTTCCAGATATGAAATCCGAACCTTCCAAAGTGCAGGTGAAGTTTTTGTTTTTAAAATTAGTCTGAAAATAAAAACCAACATTTAGATTATTTTATTCAAGGGTTTATCCAGTGTTGTGGAAAAGGTGTTTATGCAAAAAAATGTATTATCTATCTATTAAAAGCAAACAAATACACACACGCATACATATACAGATACACACAAACACAGACAAGAATTTGTTAGATTAAATTAATGATGACAAATCAATACACATAAAGATAATCTCAAATTTTTAAAAAGGTTTCAAGTAATAAAAGTTGGATGAACTTACAGTCAAATAAATGTAAGATGCCCTACCTTATTATGTTGCATGAACATATAGTATCGGGAATTTAAGATGTCCTACCATATTGTGTTGCATGAACGTACATTCAGGGAAATTTAAGATGTCCCACTGTTTTGTGTTGCATGAACGTACATTCAGGGAAATTTAAGATGTCCCACCATATTGTGTTGCATGAACGTACATTCAGGGAAATTTAAGATTTCCCACCATATTATGTTGCATGAACGTACATTCACGAAAATTTAAGATGCCTCACCATATTGTATTGCATGAACGTACAGCGACGGAGTTTTAGATATTCCACTATATTGTGTTGAACGAACGTACAGTCACAGAAGTTAAAGATGTCCCACCATATCGCGTTGAATGAACGTACATACACGGGAATTAAAATGTCCCACCATATTGTGCTGCATGAACGTACAGTCATTAAGTTTAAAATGTCTCATTATATTGTATTGCACGAACGTATAGTCACGAAAATGTAAGATGCCCCACCATATTATGTTGCATGAACATACAGTGTCGAAAATTTAAGATTTCCTACCATATTGTGTTGCATGAACGTACAGTGATGGAGTTTTAGATGTTCCATTATATTGTGCTGAATGAACGTACATTCAGGGAAATTTAAGATGTCCCACCATATTGTGTTGCATGAACATACATTCAGGGAAATTTAAGATGTCCCACCATATTGTGTTGAATGAACGTACAGTCACATAAATTTAAGATTTCCCACCATATTGTGTTGAATGAACGTACAGTGTCGGAAAATTAAGATGTCCCACCACATTGTGTTGCATGAACGTACATTCACGTAAATTTAAGATGTCCCACCATATTGTGTTGCATGAATGTACAGTATCGAAATTTTAAGATGTCCCACCACATTGGTTTGCATGAACGCACAAAAACGTAAATAAAAGATTTCCCACCACATTGTGTTGCATGAACGTACATTCACGGCAATTTAAGATGTTCCACCATATAGTTTTGCGTTTACATACATTCACGGAAGTTTAAGATGTCCCACCAAATTGTGTTATATTAACGTACAGTCGCGAAGATTCAAGATGTCCCATCCTATGAACTTACCATGACTTTATGAATATCCAGCAACGTATTGCACTCCGAGTCCCGAACTGGAAGCTTTACCTTCACGTCCACTCTTCTTAAGGGAGTGACCCCCTGCTTCTTTATCTGAAATGCTCGATCTCATTATTATCATCATCACCATCACTATAATAAGCAACTTCATCATCACCATCATTATAATAAGCAACTTCATCATACCATCATTATAATAAACATATTCATTACCACCATCATCATTATCATCATATTAATAATAACACTGAACATCTTGTTGTTGCCGAACCCCCTCCGTCCTTGACGGTGCGGACGGAGCCCTCACGCCGCACTGGCGGTTCTAGCTCCACCCCAGCAGGTCCGACTATCGGGCAAGCAGCATCGCCGCTCCCACTTGGTCCATCCAGAAAACCTCCGGGCCATGTCTGTCCATATATGAGGGTATGTGAACATATGAGTAGTGTTGTGTGTATGACGCTGGCACAGTGGTCCGTTAGGTGAGGGGTGTGTTTCTGGTGCAATTTTTGGAGGTGTCTGTGGGTTGTGCTAGTGTTCTGCGCATGATATGTGGGAGAGTTTGTTCGATGTTGTTTATGTCTGGTGCTGTTCTATTTAGTAATGGTATAAATTGTTACTATGTATGGGTATGCATTTGTTTCTTGTGTCGTTTTATCGCTTGGTATGTGTCTGTTCGGGTATGGTCTCTCTGTTTGTGATGTAAGTATTATTGTTTTTAAAAACAGTTTGTTTCATATACCTCGGGGTTCTTTGGTCGTCCGGTGAGGGGTGGAGTGGGTGGTTAGGGTTCTGGAAAGTTTGTCTAAGTTGTGATGCGTGCAATTGTAAATGGATCTGGATAGGGAGTAGTTTGGTTTCCTTGTGTACGGTACACTTTGTGTGTTAGTGTCTAGTGTATAGCCTATGGCTGTTCGGGGTGCTATAGTCTGTGTCGTCTGAAGTCTATTTACTTTTCTGGCAGATGTGATGGGGGACCTTGGTTCTTTGACCGCTGAGTAGGGTGTTGCTTATGTGGAGTTGTAGTGTTATGTTGTATTAGGCTGGGGCAGGTGTGATGGAGGTGGTCTTGTTGACGTTTAGTGTTAATTGATCTTGGGTGGTCCAGAGGTATTTGTTGGAGATGTGGTAGTACTTGTTGTTCGGCTATTATTGAACTTATGTGTGAGGATTATATTGTAATGTCGTCAGCATATGTTATTGTGTGCACGTTTTGTGGTGGGTCTGGGATGTTGGATAAGTATATATTGAAGAGTGTTGGTGACAGGAATCCACCCTGAGGTACGTCTGTTTTATGCTTGTGGATGCCTAGTTGTGTATTTGGGTGTACTGTTTGCATCCTTTTATGTAGTCTGCTGTGAATGTAATTATTGTGTTGGAGATGTTAGTGTTGTGTATTTTATCTATTAGTTTATAGAGGTGCACTGTGTCAAAGACTTTACTTATGTCTAGGGCTACGGCTATTGTTCGTGTTGGTGGTCTTTTCTAATGAGCATTTTCATCAGCATAACCCACATAAGGACCATCTTTAGTATCATATTTGAGAATTAATGTAAACCAGAACATAAGCACCTTCGTTTGAATAGTTACCATAATATTTTGGACAAATCGGAGCTGTGAGCTTGTGTTCATTTTGTAATCGCTGGTCACCGGGTAATATATCTCATCGTTGCTCATAGACCTTGAATTAAAACAGAAACGTTTGTTGAATGTTAGACAGAAAATAATGACAATATATATTTGCAATTTTCTTTATGGTTTAGTTTTATGGCTTATGGTTTATGGTGGTTTATGGTTTAGTTTGCTTTATGGTTTAACGGTTTCAAGAAAATGAATGTGTAACCAAGGATGGTATATGGCAGAATACTTAATTCACTAATGAGCACAGATTCTTAAAATTTGAAATTCAAGATACACTGTAAACATATATTAGTCATATGGACTATCATAAATTAGTCAATACGATGATGTCAATTTTTACTAATATTTGACTAAGGTGACTAACATTTGACTAATATTTTCATTAGAGCATGGTCAAGATGACTAATTTTTCGGAAAAAAATATTTATTGTAACTAACCTTAATTAGTCATGTTGACTATTTATAGATACAAAATTAGTCAAAGATTAGTCTGCGTACCTAACTTTGTGTATGATGCTTACTATTATTTGTGAATAAAATAGTTTTCAAATGTATGATATACTTTTTTATACTTTATTTATTTGTACAAAAATACAAAACCAATAATTGTACATAACCCCACTATGCATGGTCTACATATTTGTTTGCAATTTAGTTAATGATGAATTCACCATTAATGATGCCTTTGTGGGCATAGTCCTAACTTAGACATGGTTAGATAAGTACTACGTTAATTTATGTAGACACAAACACTGACCTATATATATGGATCGGCCCAAGCCTCTAGTCAGGTGTAACCTTTTATGTAGGACATTGTTTTCTTCTTCTTTTTTGATCACCGCTCAAGTGTATTCTTAAAACAAGGTCGATATAAAAATATTTTAATTTCCGTTTCGTAAATTATTGATGAAAAATTATTTAATTCTTAAATTGTTAATAATTAAATATACAACTCTTCTAATTGTTAACGATTAGTATACAATTTTCAAATTTGAAGTTCAATGAACATTAAATTATTAAATTTAGAAAATTCAGTTCATTTAATTTATTAAACGCCGACTCTACTACAGGCCTTTTACATAGAAATTCCTATAATACAATACAATACATTCTCGATCCATATTTTTTTGGTATGGGATAAACTTTCTTGTCTTTAGTTCTTCAATGGCAACCTTTTTTTGTGATTTGTGTTAGATAATGTTAGGTTATGTTAGGTAAGGTAAAATACTATTTCACAAAAAAATGAAGTATTAATAATTTTCATGTTCAATAATTTCAGTACTTTTTTATTGGGATCTAAGCTAGGTTTTTGCCATAATTTCTACTTTTTTTAAGTAAGCTCTTATGTAATAATTTTCCTTTTTTGTCATATGACTTTGAGTCTTTTTTGCAGTTAATTGTAACGCAATAAACCATTGTAGGTAAATATGTGAGAGATTCAGTTTTCTAAGCAACTCCACAGAGGACCGGATGTAAACAAAAAACATCTTCCAGTGTGGCGTTCAGAGGCTTCAAGATAATGTAAATATTGGACGACATATCAGTGCGCAGGCCAATTCATATATATAGGTCAGTGGACACAACCTATACCAACTCTCCTTAAGTTGATAGTACTTTCTTGCAATGTGTCAAATAAAATTCAAGAACTTACACATTTGTTTTAAGAAAACCGCTATGGATTCAATTTTGTGTAAAAAAAATCAGGCTGTCCATTTTTGTCGAGCGTACGTAGCGACCCAGACAGCAAGGTTGATCCGGGCCGGGTCTGGAACGGGCCAGTAACGGATCCGGGCCAGATGATGTTGCTGTCTGGGGAAGCTCTACATAGGCGTAGCAATTCCGATGTCGTCGTCCTCGTCGTCGGCGTCGGCGTTAGACAATGACTTGAATGCTTATATATCATCTACACTAGTATTTTTCTTTTCATATAGGCTTGGTTATTGGTTTTAATATATTACTAGGTATTTTTATTTTATTTTATTTACATTTTTCATCAAATTAACTTGGAAATTTTTTTGAGCAAAATTTTTTTTTCATATTTTGTTTTTGTTTATGCATCAATAGATTGGAAATGAAGTACACATAAATAGTCTCTAAGGTGATTTTTTCCTAAAATGATTTTTTCTCACATTGTAACACCATTTTTGATTTGACATTTTCAGACTTTAAAAAATTTTAACAATTTTTTTTTTTAGTTTTTTTGTTTTTATTTATGCATCAGTGGATTGGATATGAAGTACACATAAGTAGTCTCAAAGGTGAATTTTTGATAAAATGATGTTTTCTCACTTTGTAACACCATTTTTGATTTGACATTTGTGGATGTAATTTTTTTTAAAGTTACTGAATGAATCAACGCGAGACATTTGAACCGTCCGGTTCGTGGATTACTAGTTTTGTTTGAAGAGTTACAGAAAAGTAATTTATTATGGCCATCCAATCAAAATTATCAAGATTATTTTTTTTCAAAGCATACCTTTAAAAAAATTATAGCTAAAATGGCTTTTTAACTCGGAAATATTTTGAGTAAAAAAAAATTATTTGAGGAATGAAAGAAGTTTGTTGAACATTATTGTATATTTTTTTATATTTAATTTCTTTTTTAATGTTAGTTATATAATTATTAATGAAATATAAATATATTTTAATAAATAATTGTGTAGATATTTTAAACTTGTCATACACATAGCATATCAATTAAATAAGAATTGTAGCTAGACTTAATTTCTCAAATATCCTAATTTCTATAACTTGGATAAGTTATAATAGCTAACAAAGTATGAATGCAGTTATCCTTATGGTGCTGTAGCTATACCGATGTTATAATTACAGAAAATCACGCCAAAATGATGTGAGACAAAAGTACATTAAGTACAAAATGAACTTTTTTTTATCCATTTTCTAGTTAAAATATGTACAGTCTACGGCCCAAAATTTACTATTCTAAATATGATTTATGCATATTTCCTAATCCATTAGGAAGTATCTATTAACTGTAGAGTACATAGGATTTTTCCAAATGTCAAGAAAAAACGTATGAATCGTATACTTTTCGTACACTTTTTAAAGTATACTTTTTTCGGTCCAAAATCTGTCGGATCTATATAATCTATATATTTAAGAAGCAATTTAATTTATAAAGTCGTGGCATTTAAAATGATCGTACAGAATCGGTCGAAAATAGTGTGGGGTTAATTGTCTACAATGGATCTTTATTTTGCATCAAGAGAATTACATTTGGTTATTATACAGAGTGTTGTATTTATACTTTAAAATATTTTTTTTACTTTTCTAACTTTTTCTTAATTTGGCATTTATTTGCTAATCTTGTACATATACATAAACACGTCCACATATTTACATGCCATAGTCTACCCAGACAGCAACATAATCTGGCCAGATCCGTTACGGGCCCGTTCCAGACCCGGCCCGGATCCCCCTTGCTGGCTGGGTTATATTTATAGTGCAGAATAAAACAACAATGTAGAAATATGTTTATCTAACTCACAATACAAAATAAAACATTATAACTTCCTCAGAGTTTCTTCAGATGCCGTACCATTCACAATGGCGTCACACAACTGTCGGTCTCTGTAATCTCCCCAGCCACCATTTCCTATTTTTATATTCCGAAATTTTCTCGCAATTGACGAGAAAAACAAAGTTTTTGGGAAAAGATAACTTTGAGCTTCCTTGATTTTGTTTTCAATTTTAACCACTTCATTTTTTATCTTGCATCCAGGTTTTCTCACATGAGCTCCTTTGCTGAAAGTAAAGGTTTGGCTTAATTAATTTGCTTAAATGATGGAGCAAGGTTGTTGGTGTTTCCCTATTCATACTGAATATGTGAAACACGCTATTTCGAGCATTTGTTATCTTCAGAAGAGATATTGTCAATTACTTAATAATTAAACATTCAATGGAAAACTTGATTAATCAAACCAATGGCTACGTTCACTGGTACATGCAGTTAGCCGATGGCAGTCAACAACCATCAATTCATTAAGGCGAGTGTTTGAATTCATTGTTTTGGAGCCATACAATTTTACCAAAGTATTCGAACAATCAATTTTATGCTAGTTTTCACAAAAGGTTTTTAAAATATAAAAACATATTGTGTAACTTAAAATCTTTCTACATAATATTGAATTTTAAAAACCTTTCAAAAAAACTTTAATTAATCTTTGAAAAGGAAAGTAGGTAGTCCCTTTAGTTCAAATAATGTTTGTTCGCAAAACCAACTGACATTGTTTTCAACAAAATAAACTTTAAAAGTGTGACGTCATGTTATTTAATTCACTAAAAAAGTTATCCGATGGGTTTATGGCTGTTAGTTACCGCTGGTGGCTATCAGCTGCCAGTGCATATACGATGTAGTGAACGCAAGTATTATTTGATTTTATAAGCTCAAATTATATTTTGTGTTCTGTGTTGTTTTAGGATGCCGTCACAATTTTATTCAGCCAATTTATAACTATAAGTTTATCCTTGCTGAGGAAACCAGAGGCATCAGAGACAATTAAGCAACATTTGTGTTTTTCTTTCACAAGTTTATCTTCTGACCCGAAAAGTATGTTATTGAATCGTTCATATAATTTGTAGCTTTTGCAATAACATAATATTTTTTAGATTTTAAATATGTTTAAAGGTTTTAGAATAATGAATAATAAATATGTTTCAAGGTTTCAGAATAATAAATAATAAATATGGTTAAAGGTTTTAGAATAATAAATAATAAATATGTTTAAAGGTTTTAGAATAATAAATAATAAATATGTTTAAAGGTTTTAGAATAATAAATAATAAATATGTTTAAATTTTTTAGAATAATGTTGTATGAAGTCGATTCCTAGAAATACCCACCAAGACCCAACGTGATAAACGCGAGATAATTTGACACCAGCAAACTGATTGACATTCTTGGCACATTCGGACATAATTTTGTTGAGCGTCCAGTCCCAATTATAATCATCGAACGAGCAGAACTCGTGACTGCATTTCTTCAACTCATTCCAAACAGTTCTGTTGAACACAAAACCAAGATTGTATTTCGTCACGTACCAATCTCCAAACTCCATCTGAAATTCAAGGGTTGTCAATTTTTATAGTTTTAGTGAACACCAAAAACACGTAATTTATTTAAAAATAATTTTCTTGTAATTCTCAAACATGAAACAAGCAGGGATAATGCTGAAAAACTTTCAAGTTTCTTGTTATAAACAAAAACACACATTCGCGAGGATAAGTTTATTTCCAAATATTTCGGTA
>JARUHE010333194.1:0-10796 GCA_031471125.1 Archaeomysis grebnitzkii | reverse complement strand
AAACCTTAAAACATTTCCGAATGTGGCCAACAAGTACCAGATGGTGCTGGCGGAGTCTCCTGACGATCGCCAAGCCCCATCGGACAGCAAGCATTTGGACGGACAACGCCCAGGATTGAGACGACACTCGTATTAAGACCCTCCATTTATTCCATAACAGAGATCGCCATTTTGAGTCATTGAGCTGTGTTCTGAGACGGTGAAATTAAAACTACCGTTGGTCTCCACGTCGTACGAACATTGCAATTGATATACAAATTATGCATTCGATGTGATGGCAATTAAACAAATAATTGCCAAAGCACAATAGAAAATGAAAGGCGTCATGGAGCAGTATTTTCTTGCCACAAAGAATGAAGCAATGCTATGCGATATTAATATCAGTCCGTAAATGAGCATGGTCAGTGTATGATAATTTGTGAACCCATTACTTACAGCAAAAAGTTAAATCAAAGCAAAGACAAAAGAAAAAACTATTTGCACATAAGAGACCTACACTAAACTCTTCTGACAATTTGGTTTGCCAAGAAATCTTGGTCCAATGAAATCAATGGAGTGAATTTATGATGACTCTTCTTCCTCCGCCTCGGTAAAGTAACGAAGGTGCACCAAAAGCCAAGCAAATACGCTGAGGAACGCGTTCAACATAAGCAACGACGGAACCACCATCTCCAGACCAGAAGAAACGTCCGTCACTCCTCTCCAATACCCAGCGAATGGTCCGCAAGTAGATGGACATTTCATGGTGCAGGTGAGCACATAATCGGAGGACTGTTCACACGTGGTGGTGTTGATCACTTCTGAGAAGCCGGTTATTTCTCGGTCATAGCTGCACAAAAGGTTCATTTCCTGGATCACCTATGGCGCCACGATGGCAAAATAAACATAACAACTTGTGGACATCAACATGAACTTCATCTAACTTTTTTTCTTTTCCAAAAAACATCTTAAAGTGAAATATAGAGAAGCGCCGTACATCAACAAGCTGATGACATCAAGAAAAATGGAATAATTATCCTTAAGATCTATAAAAATGGGCAAATGAATTAAGCAGACGACAATACCTATGGAAGGCACAGCAATTAAGAAAATTATAATCAAAGAATTCAAAATTGCCAACTCTTATTTGTTCATCTTCATTTTCGAGAAATCTTGAGGAAATAAGAAATCATGAGGATTTGTTCACAAGAAAAACTTGATTGAATTGGACGAATAAATCAACATTTCATATTTATTAAAATGTAACAAATTTTTGTAATCATAATACCACAAAACTCAACGGAGACTAAATAATAATAACAAATAAAGGCTACCCATTGACGCTGTTTTTTCAAACAAAGCTTTACAATAACGAACTGTGAACAATATTAATAAATAATGAATAATATTACATAGTATTTTTATGATCAAATAAAAAGACAACATTCCCTCCATTACAATTTACCCACAAAATAATTTTGTTTTCATAAATGTGAATTCAATTTTTAACCACTACTCGAAGCCGTCCAGAGTTCGCTCCTTAAGCTACATGAATAAAAAAGCAGCATCCAACCGTCGCTAATGTGGTTTGAAAAGTGAATTGTTTAAGATGTCCTTCACATGTCCGCAAAACTATAATCTAGCATACAAATACAATGAATTGTCATGTTGATACATTTTGTTAATTGTTGATAAAATTAAAAGTTATCTTTCAAATTTTTACATTATTTTTTTTAAATATTTAAAATATTTTTATTTTTTAAGATTTACAATATTTATATTTCTAAAGATTTACAATATTTCTATTTCTAAAGATTTACAATATTTCTATTTCTAAAGATTTACAATATTTCTATTTTTAAAGCTTTACAATATTTCTATTTTTAAAGATTTACAATGTTTTCTTTTGTAAATATTCACAACATTTGTATTTTAAAATAATACCTTCAGTATAAAACAAGATAAATAAAAAGTAGTTTGTTTGGCAGGCAAAACTTGAAAGAAATAAATTAATAACATAACCACTAAAAACTTTTATTACAATTTTTACGATGAGTTTAATTACTTTTTGCCAACATCGATAGAATCAACATTCAGAAATTTTCATCCCATGTTCTACCTCTTTTGATTTCAAATAAATGTTTTTAATCTTCAATTTTAATTTAAATGCTTACAAGAATACTTTTTAATTTTCTTTTCCAACTAAATTGATGTTTACATTGCCACGATACATTTTGATACTGTTACGTGTTTAAATTCTATAGTAAGTAAACAAAACATTTTTTATCATAAAATATGCCATAATTTATGTTTGAACTTTCTTACTAATAACGGCTGGAATGTCAATCGGTACACTTTTGAATCGATTAACTACAAAAAATATTTATGTAGTCTATAAGATAAGACAAGATTTCGACAACACCGTAACGAAAATGCTATTAACCTTATTTGTTATATCAACTATGAATGTATTGAGATGCTATGTTATGTTTATGATTATTTATTGTGAATGTATATATGTCAAAACATTGTTAATCTAAATTTTATGATTTATATTATGAATCTTGCTAATGCTTGCCTTAGTTAGCCAATGTTGAGCTATTATAGGCTTCTTGTATTTTATACTCCATTACTATAATTAACATTTTCATCATTACCTTTATTAGTATTGTTAGTATTATTACTATGATTAATAGTATTACTACTACCATCAGTATTACTATTATTCGTAGTACTACTACCATTAGTATTACTATTATTGGTATTACTACTACCATTAGTATTACCACTATTATACTGTTATGCATTAAGTAGATGAAACAAGACATTTCAAAAGAATGAAGTAGGCGTGATTGTAAGAGAACAAATTCTGCTGGAGTGCATTGGACAATTCAAAGTTTTTGGCAATCTAATTCTTTGGCAAGCAACCCAATGCAAATTTGTACTGTGAAATACACACATTGGCATACTTCTTTTACGACCTATTATGAGGTTGATAACATTATTTTACATGTTAATAACATTATATAACATTATTTTATATGTTTATAACATTAAATAACATTATTGTACATGTTTATAACATTATTTTACATGTTAATGACAGTATATAACATTATTTTACATGTTAATAACAATATTTTATT
The DNA here is from genome assembly GCA_031471125.1 of Archaeomysis grebnitzkii. Taxonomy (NCBI): domain Eukaryota; kingdom Metazoa; phylum Arthropoda; class Malacostraca; order Mysida; family Mysidae; genus Archaeomysis; species Archaeomysis grebnitzkii. Next base: position 7,671 of record JARUHE010333194.1, on the reverse strand, counting down.
TGTTAATATCATTATATAACATTATTTCACATGTTAATAATATTATATGTTATATGTTACGAGGTAAATAACATTATATAGCATTATATGTTGTATGTTATGAAGGTTGTAACATTATATAATATTATATGTTTTATGTTATATGTTATGAGGGTATTGTGCTAATAATGTGTTACGTTGAATAATCTATTGTCATTAATATTTTATAAATTTTAATAGTCTATTATAATGAATGCAATGTTATAAACTATTATAATAAATACAATTTTATAACCTATAATAATGAATACCTACTGTATTACAATGTATAATATACTGTAATGAATAATCTATAGCATAATGAATAATCTATTACAATGAATAACATTTAACATTGAATAATCTAATATAACGGACCAATTTATAGTATAATGATTAATCTATTACAATGAACAATATATTGCATTCAATAATCGAATATAATGAACACTATTTACCATCAACAAGTACGAGTAAATGCTATACATTAAAAGCATTGTTCGTATGATAAAAAAGTTACTAAAATTGTGTAATTTTTCAATACAAAATCTATTATATTAAAACTTTTCCTTCATTTGTTTCCAATAAACTATCTCTAAATTCCCAACAAAAAAATGATTAACCCTGAATTTTATGATCAATTGGCTAAATCTAAAAACTCCTAAAAGGTATATTATTTAAAAAAAAACTTTTGGCAGAAATGACCTTCAGGCTTCTACCTTGAAATCTAAAGTTCTTTGATATGTCTTAAATAAACTTTTCTTTAAACTTTCAAACAAAAATCTCGTTTAACCATGAATTTCAAATTTCTTATAAAATGTATGTTTCAATAATTAAATATTGATTTCACACAAAAAAATTGTTAGTGGCACCAGTGTAGAATGTTTTGTTCTTTATTTTCATTTAAACAAACTTTTCTCTAAAATGTTTTCTTTCAAATTGCAAAACTTCGGTAGAGTCCACAAATCATACACCACCCCAAAAAACAACAACAAAAACAATCATAGGTCATTTATAGAAGCTGGTTTTTCAAACGCAACTTAATAAGATATTAGAATGAATGATATATTATATTGTACAATCTACTGTTATGAATATTCATATTATAATATATTACAACGAATAATCTATTACAATGAATATTATATTACAATGAATGATACATTACAATGAATGATACATTACAATGAATGATACATTACAATGAATGATACATTACAATGAATAATCATTGCAATGAATAATATCATTATATTATAATGAACAATATATTGCAATTCATGAATAACATATTGCGATGAATAAAATATTGCAATGAATAATATATTACAATGAATAGTCTATTGCGATGAATAATATATTGCAATAAATAATATGTTACAATGAATAGTCTATTGCGATGAATAATATATTATAACAAATAATATATTATAATGAATAGTCTATTGCAATGAATAATATATTGCAGAGAATAATATATTGCAATGAATAATATATTGCAATGAATAATATATTACAATGAATAATATATTGCAATGCATAATATATTACAATAAATAATATATTACAATGAATAATATATTCCAATGAATAATATATTCCAATGAATAATATATTCAATAAATAATATATTCCAATGAATAATGTATTACAATGAATAATATATTGCAATGAATAATATATTAAAAGCAATAATATATTAAAAGCAATAATATATTACAACTATTAATATATTACAATTAATAATATATTTCAATGAATAATATATTACAATGAAGAATCTATTGCAATGAATAATTTATTACAATGAATCATCTATTGCAATGAATAATATATTAAAATTACTAATATAATACAATTACTAATAAATTACAATTACTAATAAATTACAATTACTAATATATTACAATTACTAATATATTACAATTACTTATATATTGCAATAAATAACATATTACAATGAAAAACATATAACAAATAATAATATATTTAAATGAATAATATATTACAAATAATAATATATTTAAATGAATAATATATTACAATGAATAACCTATTGCAATGAATAGTATGTTATAAACTATTACAATGAATGATCTAGCAAAACATTTAAACATATTTGAAAAACTAATCAAATGAAAAAATAAAACTGATAAACAATTGTCACTTTTGCTCCTTCATCACACGAATATTGTCACTCTAAAGCCTAAAAACTAAAATACAATAAAGTTAGAATTTATTATTTTTTTCTGTCTCCAATGAAGTCTACAAACTTGACTATTAAATGGATCAACAATTGCATAAGTGAGGTAACCCACATTCAAATTGAAGAGCTTACTTCACTTGTGCTATTGTTGATTCAAATATGTTGAGAATTCACATTGAATCTATATTTTTGGGCATAAATGTGAAGGATTTTTTTAATTATTGACATTAGTTGTTCAAATAACGTTTTTATGAAATTTCTTTCGTTCATGTAGTTTGAAAAGTAAGCTCTGGGCGGCTGAAAGACTTCTTCTCATTCACAACTACCCAACAAAATATTTGAGCCAATCCTATCAAGTCTGGTGAAAGGAATTCAGAGTAAAATTAATTTTTCGGTATCAAATAATTTTGTGTTTTTTTAACAATTACAATTGCCAACAATGTTGGCAAACTTTTTGTCACGTCTCGTTTGTTCTTTATAAAAAACTGGGTACAGTTTTAAAAATAATACACGGTGACACATTTTAAAGTAAAGCAAAATATTATATGATCACGAAATGTATATAATTATATATATTTTCTGGTCTGGCTGTTTAAGAATTCTATTTTGTAATGGGTTTCAGTTCTTTCTCAAAGAAATCATGTTTTTATTTGCTTATTTTAGAGAGATATATATATACAAAAAAAATAATGAAAAACGTAAGTCTGAATGGTATCAAATGAAGGAAATTTTAAATTTTTCCAAACTCAAAAAGTTTAGAAAATTAAACACTTGAATATAAATATAATTTTGAACAGAACATATCCTAAGAGAACAACATATTTCTTGTGCACACCTTTTGATTTTAATACAATGTTAACTATTGTATAAAGGATAATGCACGGTATATGTACAGTAAAATAAAACTATGAACGGTATATGTATACTAAAACAAAACTATGAACGGTATATATACACTAAGATAAAGCTGTGAACTATATATGTACACTAAAATAAATCTATGAACCGTATATGTACGCTGAAATAAAGCATTTGCACTAATTAAATAAAACAAATTTGAGGCACGCAAATATATGAAAAAAGCATACATATCCACTTATCATATACTTGAAAAAATTATTCCAACACGAATTTATTTGAAAAACAAAATCATTTAGCGGTGTAGGAGAAACCTTGATAGAATTACACATGTACAATTGACACTGCTATTTATAATTTCGGAGAGGAATTCATGTTGACTCACAAGTTTGAAATACTGAAATGTTTTCACCACTATTTTCAACAGTGAAAATGTTTCCACATTGAATGAAAGTCACCTCAGAATAAAAAATAGAAGAAAGTCACCTCACAATAAAAGTCACTCACTGCTAGTCACAAAAGAGGGAACAAACTGCCGGGCGATCTTTACCTTGACTACAAACTAATGCGACCGAGGTGAACAGAATACTGACAACGGACGTTGGCAGCGAGGCACTATTTTAGACGGGCTGCCCTCCAGTGGGAAATGTGGCACACACACCTGAGTGCCACATCACAGACATCTTCTTTGCTTTTCTGTTATGAAGTTATTTCTTCGCTGCACACCTTCAATTAACATGCCTAAGGCACAGACTTATGTCTACGCTTCAAATGGGGTTACTCACTTTGTTAATTTCATAATTAAAATTACAATACTGTAAACACAATCAACAACCAGTGACATCCAATAAGATTAGTTACACAATGGTTATACACAGCTATGGTAGATCCAAAGTGACTCATCAGACTATACAAAATGCAATTAATAACGTAGATATGGTAGACCCAAACATAAAGCATAAAACCTACCCTTCACGGACTCCATAAACTCATCAACAAAGAGAATAAGAATGCCATTGTAGAGAAGTGATTGTTACCAACCACATAGAATCAAAGAATTGTGTCACGGCATTAGTCGAGGTTGTTCATTCGAGGAGATGGCCACATGTGCATATTTTGGTCGGATGGTTAGAAGGATTTCATCCTGATGGTTATAATGATCATTTGATAACATCTGTCTCGTTTTTGGTGGTTAGTTTGTAACATATTGGCCTAGTGGTTATTTTGTAATATTGGCCTAGTGGTTATTTTGTAACATATTGGCCTGGTGGTTATTTTTTAACATATTGGACTGGTGGTTATTTTGTAACATATTGGCCTGGTGGTTGTTTGTACCAATTTAGCCTGGTGGTTATTTTGTAACATATTGGACTAGTGGTTATTTTGTAGCATATTGGCCTGGGGGTTATTTTATAACATTGGTCTGGTGGTTATTTTGTAACAATTTAGTCTGATGGTTGATTTCTAACAATTTAGCCTGGTGGTTATTTTTTAACATATTGGTCTGGTGGTTGTTTTGTAACAATTTAGCCTGGTGGTTGTTTTGTAGCAATTTAGCCTGGTGGTTATTTTGTAACATATTGGCCTGGTGGTCATTTTGTAATATATTGGCCTGATGGATATTTTGTAACATATTGGCCTGGTGGTTATTTTGTAACATTGGTCTGATGATTATTTTGTAACATATTGGTCTGATGGTTATTTTGTAACATATTGGCTTGGTGGCTATTTTGTAACATATTGGTCTGGTGGTTATTTTGTAACATATTTGTCTGGTGGTTACATTTAATTATAACTTTTACATCTGAATATTTTTATTCCTATAATGATGATAGTACTACTAATGCAATTATTATTATCATTGTTATTGTAGACATTCAAGTTGATAGAACTAGATTAAGTAAAAGTCGTAGAATTTTGGAGTGTTAAAAACTCGCGGATTTATGAAAAATAAAAATAAAATAAACTATTTGGCTTCAAGAAAATAAAATAACAGATGACCGAAAAAAAAGATCGCAATAAAAAATAATAAATATGACCGCAATAAAAAAATAAAAATGACCGCAATAAAAAACAATAAAAATCACCGCAATAAAAAATAATAAAAATCACCGCAATAAAAATAATAAAATGAGAACAAAAGTAGAATTTGGGTCACTTGCTTAAAACTAATTTCTTGCAAAAGCACAAATAAAAGTATTTTTTTCAATCATTTTCCACTTTTAGGTCAGATAATTTGTATTCTTTTATTTGGTTTGATTCATTCTTGGATTAAAAAGAACGAACGTCAAAATTGTATATTGGACAAGGTTATGTGTCTCCATTTCATTTTTATTTTACCAGCTACATAAAGCTCTTCAGCTCATCAGCTCATCAAATATTTCTAAAAAACTGCCAGGGTACTCCACAAAAATTGGGAAGCACTTCGTCAGAAAAGAAAGATTCAAAAAACATCGAGCCATGGTAGTGAAAATGGAGTAGATTTGTGCACAAACTATTTTTTAAAGAGACATCTTTTGGCAAGTTTTTTTTCAAATTGTTATGAAAAGTGGATTTGTCATATTCGATTCGAAATTTAGGAGAAAAAGAAAGAAAAATATCTTCCATCATGATCATGGTTTCACATTTATGGGATTAACTTTAGATTATATTCTTGTCTTGAACAATACACGAAGCCTATATCACTCAGTTGGCTTAGTAAAGCATAAACTTACAATAATCACATAATAAATCGTAACCATGACATTATTTCGCTAAAATAATCTTGAATTTCATGCAGGTTTTATTATCTGCATTTGGCCGAGTTAACTAATTAAACAAACAAGCGATTCTTTCCATTAAATATGCTTTGAAATGTTTCTTTATTCGCTCTTGCAGAAAAAAACGAATGCCAAAATTAAATCATTTTTCTACGGCAAATTATGTCGGTAATTTTACCATAATTGTAATTTTATTATAATTTGTTGTATTTTTAATGGAATTACAAAACGTTAGAAAATAAAAATCGATCGACACTAAAAACTATTTTTCTTTGTGGTAGCTTTACGGAAATTTACACTTGCCATTAAACAATCACCTCAAGTCATTTCATCCACCATTACATTCGACATTGCAACCTATTGACCTATTTACGGATCGACAATAGTACAAATAAGATGAACTCTATATTATTTGAATGGAGGTTACCTCACTTGTGCTATTATTGATCCATATATATAATGAAGTTAGTATTGAAAGCAACCCTAATGAGTTAATTAACATTTAAATTTTACGGATGTTTAACCAATGATTTAGTTTTTAATACTTTCGGAAACAATATTTTTTATAGGATTTTGTTGTTATAAAAGTTAGTAATGTCGTTATGGTTATTATTATTATTGCAATGTTATTATTATCATTACAATTGTTATTATTATCGATATTACTTTCAAAGCTTCTTAAAAATTCCTCTAAAAAGTTAAACTTTCATATGTATATATACGATCCGTTGAATCGAATAAACAATGATCATAGATTTTTTATAAATTATAAACACAACTAAAAATACAATAACCTTGACGCCAATAAGAATCAATTGAAAAAGAACACATTTTATTACAAAATATTTTTTTTAAATGTTACTATAGAAAAATTCAATTTTTACAGGAAGGACTACATCGTTGATTAAAATTATTTTGCATCCGTCCAAAAACACAAAACTCAAAGTAAGGTCACGGTCGCTAGGATCAAGATTGTGTCAGATTATCATGAACGTTGCCATAGCAACACTTTTTCATATGAAGAAAAAGTGTTGAAGCCAAACAGATTATTCAGAACTGTGTTCCAATGCAAGGAAAAAATGAAGAAACATTAAATGGTTGGCATTACTATTGGGTTGCACGCCCCCTGGTGACCATTTCATGCATCACTACTTATTGTTATTCACATAACTTTCAACTACGGTCATTATTAACTATTATTGTATTACTACTATTATTACTATTACTATTACAACTAGTAATCCACAAATCGAACGGTTCAAATCTCTCGCAATTATTCATTCAGTAACTTAACAAAAATTATATCTCCACAATCAAAAATAGTTGCAAAGTGAGAAAAACATCATTTAATCAAAAAATCACTCAGAGACTATTTATATATACTTCATTTCTAATCCATTGATGCATAAATTTAAAAAAAATCGAAAATTCTGTCACAATCAGAAATGTCCACCCAAAATGGTGTTAAAAACAGAGGAAACATAATTTGATCAAACAATCAACTTAGGGACTATTTATGTATATTTTATTTCCAATCCATTGATGCATAAATCAAACAAAAATAAGAAAAAAAAATTGTTAAAATAATTTCTAACATAACTTGATGAAAAAATAGATAAACAGTAATAAAACCTAGTAATATATTAAAACCAACAATCAAACATACATGAAAAGAAACACCGACGACGACATCGGAATTGCTACACCTATATAGAGTATTTCTATGCACGCTCGACAATAAAATAGCATTTATACAGCAACAACAAAAAAATTCTGAAAATTTGAAGCAAAACTATAAAGAAAATAAAAACTTGAACCTTTTGTTGAATG
>JARUHE010333183.1:0-10797 GCA_031471125.1 Archaeomysis grebnitzkii | reverse complement strand
TGGCGCCATACAAATTCCTGGAGGTATGTAGAATGCAGATCATTGCTGGTTCCATGCATAGCCCTGTATTTTGCCTTTACTCTGGCCCATGTACCTTCGATGGTGTTTGTATGCAATGTTTCATCATTGGGATCAACAAAGTTTATGGAGTAGTTCACAACATCATGGTTTGGTAGGTTTTGGTAAGCTGCCCAACCGTCAGTTATAATGCGGGTTGACAAAACATCGCCCAATTTCATTTCTAAAAATCAGCACCCTGGATTGTGGAGATAATCATTTTTTTTAGTTACTGAAATCTGACCATTTGAACTTTTCGGTTTGTGGATTACTAGTATTGAATAGGAATGGCTTTGTATATAATTCTTAACATTGTTGTCCAGAATATTTTTTTGTAAAGTGAATATTTATTGAAATAATATTCCCTTTTTTTTTTTTAATTTTATATATATTCATATTGTAATGTTGTTTTCATAAATTTTACTCGGTCACAGTCTTAATTCGTTTACGAATTTCCTTGTACTTGTTCAAATTCATATTTGTAGGTTTCGTCATTTTTCATTTATTCAATATCAAATTTGTTAAGAAAATGTAATGCTGAAAATAGTATAACAATTAGATTTACTTCAATAAACAAATAGTATTTGGGATGTATATCTTATGCATATAGCTGCATAAAAGTCAGATTATTGCACTTGATTTTTAAATTCTGTTGTATTAAAAAGAAATAATGTTAGTTTTGGTTTAAAACATACCAATTAGAATGAAAATGCAATATCGACAGGCAGGGGTTGGTATAGGATCCCTAAAATCAATACTTTGACACCAATAATTCAATAATTCAAATCTTACGAATTCAGAAAATGCATCTTTAATGCTAACATATAAGGTCATTGCACAGTTACCGGAAATGTTTGAAATTGCCGAAACCATAACCCTAATTTTGAAGCACTATAATCCAACTACACAGAGGTAGGCTTATAGGGTGTTGGCAATTAAAATCATATCGATAACTATCCAACCCTACTTAATAGTAAATAAAAAAAATTTGTTCCTGCCTATAGTATGTGACTTTTGAACCGTTCATTTCATGGATTACTAGTATTGAAACTAACTAAAGTATTTGGTCAACTCCGCAAAATATTGTCCATGGTAAATACTCTTGTTTATACAAACTAATTAGTGTTTTAAGGTTCAATAATTATGGAAAGAACTCAAAAAAATGTTACTTCATTTTTTCATTATTATTATTATTATTGTAAAAAATCTGTTGATTGCTTTCAAGGATCAGCTGATATTGAATAAAATTCAAAATTATATTGTTTTCAGTGCTTCTTAAAAAAATAGATAACTGACATCACATTTTTCAATTTTTCTCGATTGAACTAAACTGAGAATGCAACTTAAGTTTTAAAAATTTAAAGTTGAAGTTACGATTAAATGAATATCGCTCTAGCAATAAAAAAGTTTCATAATGTAATACAAAAATTGACAATTAGGATGCTTAAGACAAGTAATAAGACCATCTTCAAGATTTAATGTCCGACTTCGATGGCTGTTCTTTAATGAATCCCAACAACTGCATGGTTATAAAATTATTTAGATTCTTGCAATTGTATATCATCGATACTTTTAAAATATAACTTTATAGGTTTAAATATATTGACTGACATTTTTAATTTAATTTTATTACTTTTTATCTATTTTTCATTAAATTAGCATTGAAATTTTTATATTTTGGTTTGATTTATGCAACAATAGGTTGGAAATAAAAGTTTGCATCAATGGTCTCTAAGGTTGATTCTTGGTTAAATATTTTTTAACTTTATGAAACAACTTTTTTGATTGACATTTCTGTTATGGGGAGCAGGGTTTTCAAATGAGCATAGAAATTCTTTCCTACCATACCACATTTTAAAGTTGTAAAATTTAAACATAAATCCTACACTCTTACTGGGCATTGATCTTTTACGATACTCCAATGTTTACTATTTACTAGAATGTTTACAACAAATTCCTACAAAATAATTAACAGACAAAAATAAAAATCAACATGTTTCTCCGTTCTAACAATCCTAACTATCAATAAAATTTCATTATTTTGTTGATCTGTGATTGGTTGATGCTTCAGATAAGCCAATCAGTGTCTATAGAAATTTTAAGAAATAATAACTAATCTTTCAATAAGTTAAAACATTGAAATATGAGTAGCAAGGTCAAACATTTTTATGGTTTCATTTGATCATTTCAGAATGTTATTAAGCTATGTTTGAAAACCAGCTTCTATACGTGACCTCTGATTGTTGTTGGGACGGTGGATGATTTGTGGACTCTATCAAAATTTTGTGTTTTTTTAAAAATAATAAAGAATGTTAATCTTTCAGAAAAGTTTTTTAAATGAAAATAAAAAACATAACATTCTACACTGGTATCACTGATTTTTTTTTCTTAAATCAATATTTACTTATTAAAACATACATTTTATAAAAAAAACCTTGAAATTCATGGTTAACCAAGATTTTTATCTGAAGGTTTAAAGAAAAGTTTATTTATAACAAATGAAAGAACAGGAGATTCTAAGGTAGAATGCCCAAAGGACATTTTTGCCTAAAATTTATACTTTTTTTAATAATAGACATTTTAGGAGTTTTTATATTTAGCCAATTTATCATCAAATTCATGATTAACAAAAATTTATTTGAAGGTTTGGAGATATTTTTATTATAAACAAACTAAAGAAAAGGGTAAATATAATAATATATAGAATTATATTAAAAAATTGAAAATTTTTAGAAAAATTTAACATACAAACACAGCTTTTAATGGGTAGCATTTACTCGTACTTGTTTGAATAATTTTTGATGTTATTTTGTTAAATTAACCAGTAAGATTTCATAGTGTATTTGGCAAGAAAAATTTATTTTTCAATGTATTAAATTCTTATCAATGCATAGTGGAGGGTTGTCTTGATGGGAGTCTTTCTGATTTTATTTATACAATTGATTTACTTTATCATGAATTTTTTTTGTATTTTTTGTATACAAAAGCCTAAATATTAATGAACTTTAAAAAATACCAAAACATTTTTTGGTACAATGGTTAATTATCTTTAATATTACCGGTGTAGTGCAGACTCAAATATGTCCAACATTGTATATAAATAATTGAATGCCAAATATTTTCTTCTTCTTATGTCAACAAAAAGTTTTCTACTCTTAAAAGAAATATCTTCTTACCAGATTTTTTATAGATGGTAACCCTGATGGGAAGATGGAAAAGTTTTGTTAAATATACTTTTTTTATTCCTATTTTGGTAGATCCATTCACGAATTAAATTATGCCTTCTCACTCTAAAAAATTTTGTTGGTAAAATTTATTTCATAAAATTGCTGCATGGTTGTGAAACATTTGAACAGATTGGTTCATGGGTTACTAGTTGAGTGTTAACCAACCATTTTTCTTTTAAAGATAGAGATTGAGCCATTTCAAGTATTTTACTTTTTCCTAATATAAATTTGAAAATATGTTCTTTGTACATTAAATGTTAAATTTTTAATTTTTCAGAACAACTCCAAACTATATAAATGTGAGAAGTAAAACGTTGTTACACATTATATAAAGTTATTTTCCCAAAATTACAATCCAGTTTGAAAATGTCTTATCCTACTAGCCACAAGACAGTGTTCCTCATGGATCATACATTGTCTATGTTATCTGGGGTCAGATTAGACATGGATAGCTTCTGCAAACCTCGCAGTGGCGGACAGTCTTCCAGCCAGCCTCATCATCTGATCCCTCTTTTGCCAGTTTCAAAAACAATTTGGACGTGCACTGTGGAAGCAATTACAGAGTATTGTAGGTAAGTTCTCATTCTTGTTAAATCTTATTGAGTGTGTCATGTGTTGTCCATAAGTATTAAAGTTTGCATTATTTGAAGTATCACAGAAAATTTAAATTAAATCTGCAATAAAGTTGAAAGTTTTCCTAATCTATTAAATTTTTTGACAAAAACTTTGTTTTTAATTATTTTATCAATGTGAAGTGAATTTACTGTTTGTGCATTAGTGTGTACCATCAACACTGGAAAAGTCTGATGCAAATTTAAATTCAAACATTTCTGTCTTTCGAACCTATAAAAAAGTATTTGTTCTATTGAAAAATTTAAAAAGGTGAATTTTTTTTTATTTTGGGCTGTAGTAAAGTTAGTTTTGCCTACAATAAACCTAATTTGGGCTAAGATGTAAAATGCTATAGATAAAGTTATATATATTTTTTTAATGGTCCTATAGAAAAGATTTTCATTGTAATTGTAATTTATACAGTTAGGTTTGGCTATAACAAAGTTTTAATTTTGGCTATAATAAAGCTAATTTTGGCTATAATAAAACTAATTTAGGCTGTAATAAAGTTAATTTGGGTTATTATAAAGCTAATTTGGGCTATAATAAAGTTAATTTGGGCTATACTGTAGTTAGATGAAGTTGTGTTTAGTTGGTAACTTGGTACTATTCCTTTCGATTTTAAAAACTGAAACATATGGGCGGTGTCAGTTCTATTAAAAAAAATAATAGTTTTAAAATGATCTTTCATGATAATAAGAATATCTTTATATATAAAGTTTTAAACTAATATTCCATAATAGAAATAAAAATAGCTTTGTTTTAAATTTTAAAATGATTTCATAATAATATCTTACATTTAAACTTTAAAGTGACATTTTGTAATAATAATAGCATTATAATTCAAATCATAAAGTGATTATATTTCATAACAATAATAATAATAATAGTGATAATAACTTTTTAGTTCTAATTTTAAAGTGAGAGCTGACAATATAAATTATAGCTTTATGTTAAAATGACATTTCATGATAAAATCAATAACTTAATATTTTATATTAAATTTTCAAGTGATTGTTCATAATATTAGTATCAGCTTTATATTTCAATCTTGAAAAGTAATATTTCATAATAATATTGATAATATAGAATATTTTATATATAACATGTACTATATAATATATAGAGTACAACAAAGTTTAACATGTAATACTGTATATTACATTCTCAACAATATGTACTACTTTTTTATAAATTTATATTTTGTTTTAATAAAAAAACATTTTTTCATGAACTTTGAGCCATTTTTTTTATTAAAGTTATAGCTCATGAGTTTATTTGAAGCTCTACAGCAAACGTTATTCCATAATAATTGTGTGTTTGGTATAAAGATTTCTAATGAAAAAACAGTTTTTAAAGACAACCAAATTTCTTGGTTAACATTTCTTTGTTAGGTTTATTAGAAGTTATTCAATAAAATTTCTTCAATCATGATTGTATAGATTTTCTCAACAATATGCACTACTTTTTAAATTAAATGTAGTATTTTTGTTTTAATGAAAGAACAGTCCTTTTTTTTACTTTGATTAGAAAGAATTTCTTGAGTTTCTACAACAAAGTTTATTTAATAATAATTCGTAATTAACTATTAGTCGGTTTTCAGAAAAAACTTTTGTACTTTTTTGTCATGTCTAGTTCGAGTCTTAAAGATTTTTAACAAAAAAATGCACAAAACTTTAATTATCTGCCATAAAATTGTGTTTGTATGCTACTCATTTAATTAATTAAAATCTGTTTTCAGCAAAGACGAAAATTACTGTTTTATGAGACAGTCTTGCTTCATCTTGCTCGATATTTCAATATTTAGAAAGACTTAAAATTTCTTATTTTTTTTTATTAAATATAAATAATAGATCTATAAATTGTACAGCTTTTCCATTCAATAAATAATAATAATTGATCTATGCATTTTACACTTGTTTAATTCAATAAATTTTTTTCTGAATTTTCAATTTGTTGAAACACATTTTCATTGCCTTGTGAATTTCTTAGAGCAATGTTTTTTGTATGTCTCCACTATAAACCTGTAGGTTTTGGTTATGTACTCATGTTACAAATACCTCTTCATTAACAAAATTTACTTCCGCAAAGTGAAGTTTTGAAAATGTCCTCACAAACAGCAATGAAGAAGAATTGATAAAAATGACAGTTGATTATATTTTTTTGTTAAATTTTCTAAATGGTGAACAATAATCTTAGAATCTTTAGAAGATATAAGGTTTAATGTTGGTGAACTATGTCTATGCAGAGGGAAAGTACGAAATTTGTAGCTTTAAAAAGAAATTGAAAAAAATTCTAAGTAGCAGGTGGTTGCTTCCCTACAACTGCTAGGTGCCTGGCACCATCAAACTTTTGATTTTAAATCCCTGAGAAGGAGTGTTGGGTAATTGGCTGAAGATGCTGCTCAAAGTAAGAAATAAAATGTTTCCTTTGCTCTCAAAAAAGCAGATCAACAGGAAGTGGGCATATCTTTGCTGTGCAGAGAAACCTTTCCTCATAAAAAGTTTTAAGTAAAATATGATAGCTTTGATTCTTTTCTAACATTCTAACCTCTGTAAACTTGATAGTTGGTAGGAATTTTGTGGAAGATCAATTGAAAAATAGTTAATGACTAATTATTTCTTACAGGATTGTCTGGGACATATTTTCGGGAACAAAATTAATACGATTTGTAGCTGTCGACAAAACTGACCAAAAATTGAATTCTTGGGCAAATGAAGAACAAACTTTATCATTTTTAACAAATGCTTTTATGCTCCTCGGTCCTGCTAAAGTTGGTGAAAAAAGTGATTTTTCCAAAGGGTTTGCATCTGCTGCCCAAGCATTGACAGAACCAACAGCAATTCAGCAAGAAAAGAGAATGTTGACACAGGATAACACTGGTAAAATTGTGAATAAAGGCAGAGTTGTTATCATTACAAAACTGGACAATGAAGAAGAAGCTAAAAAGATAAAGGACAAATTTCATGAAACATTGATACAAATTAACAAAAGTGCAGCAGCAAGTGATAAATTATTGCCTGTGAATCACTGTGATCTTGTAATCCTGAACTTTTGTCACAGTGATCATGTCCCCAGATTTCCCAAGATGAAATCTTACCAAGACGTCTCGACAATTATGTCGTACGAACTGACCAACATTGTCTGCGGACCATCCCTGGCACCTAAACTGTGCAGTCTAGTGCTGAAGCACTATGACCTCGCCTCCACCACTGTCACTGGCATTCCCATGAAGGAAGAGCAGAATGCCAGCAGTTCGGCCAACTACGATGTTGAACTCTTCCACCCTGCCTCTGCCCATGCAGCCATCTTGAAGGGTATCCCCTCGGAGACAGCCCATCTGAAGACTGTGAGAGAAGGCACTGACTATGAGACTGTCACCCTAAAGTGGTGCACACCCCGCAGTAGCGCCAACACGGAACTGCAGCACTGCTCCTCGGCTTATAGGATTACATCTGTTGACGTGATCAGCCGACCGTCTTCGTGTCTCACAAACTTCCTCCTCAATGGGCGGTGGGTGATGCTGGAAATGCCAAGGAAATCGGGCAGCAAAGTGATTTCGCACATGCTTGCGTGCCATGGAGGCGATATCTACATCCACACAATGTACACATCGAGGTCAATATTGGAGGATCCTCCTTCAATTAGTGAAGGCTGTGGTGGGAGAGTGACCGACTACAGAATCCCCGACTTTGGCGACCTAATAAGAGACAACCTACTTGCACCTTATCCAGAACAAGTGTTGGAAGATGGAGAAGATGCTCCGATGCCACAAGACAAGAGCAAAGAGAGACTGAAGAGGTTCACCAAATTTTGGCCAATCACTTTATCATCCACATCTTTGTTTAATTTGGGGTCACAGATCGATCCTCTTGTGTCTGTGATGCCAAAAGACACTCTAACAGAGGATGAGGTATTCGAGTGCAAGAAAGTCATCTTGAATCTGATGAACATGGAGGCACGTGGTGACCCACTCCCCACGGCATCCTCTGGACAACGTGGGAAGGCTGCCAAAAGAGAGGAACAATACCGGGCGATGTGGGTGGAACTCGAGCAGTTTTTGCGCTGCCACCTCTACTCGAGCGACCACGAAAAGGTTCTCGAATGCCTTCTTGAATGCCACAACAAAAATGCTCCTGAAAGTTCATCAGAGTTCAAGGGTGAGAATAATTTCGATATTGACCAGGCCTTGAAAGAATTAGACAATTTTACTTACATGACTGAAAGAGAAAAGACGGAATTCAATCAAGGAAAACCTGTTGTTATGAACACAACCAATGCCAATAAACATCTTCTCAATGATACCAGCAGCAATGAGACGAAAAAACGAAAAACTAATCATCAATCTTTGGGGCTTGACAATGAAACAAATTTGTTAACGTTGTGGCAAAACAAGATATCTTCAGAGCAGTCGAAGCGATGTTTAGAATTTCAAGGTAGATTGAAATCGGAAAACAACATTACACCTCTTTATTTGGATCTCCAAAAAGAAAAAGAAGACACCTCACATGCTTCTCAAAATACTTAATTCTCTTTTATACTAATTAGTCATACTACAAATTATGAAAAACCTCAAATTTTGTTTGGATCTACAAAAAGAAAACACCCTCTCAGTTTGTTTTTAAATTTTATTTTTTGTAAAGTCTTGAGTTATGTTGTAAATATTTAAAGTTTACAACTGCTCCTTTCTTTTACTAGTATTTTCTAATGCTATCTGATAATAATATACAATAAAATTGTTTCGGAGATAATAGAAGGGGTTTATTTTTTCAAGTTCTTATGTGAAGAGTTAGATTCAAAGTCTAACAAAAGCTGACCAATACGAGAAGTATTTTCTCCCAAAAATCTACATTATGTTTTAGCCAAAAAGTTGTGATCTTCCTAATGTGAACAGATGTGCTGTGTGATTCTGGAGCTATTTTGTGGAAGTATTCTAGTACAGAGTTTTTTCAAATTGTGAAATTTTTATTTTTTGAAAATATTTTAAATTTCTTACAATTTGTATCCACTCCTAAAATTCAAATATAAATGCATCATGAAAAATTTACACGAATTTTGTCGATGCTAAATAAAGAAAAATTGTGAGCAGTTTTTGTCTTTGATTACTCATTTCATGTCATTAAACTTACGTTTAATGGCTTGCAATTATAATGGTTGTTCTTGCTGTGAGTCACAGTAAATTATTTTTTGAAGAACTCTGTCCTAGTAGGTACTATAGTCAGTTTATTATTGTCGTTTTTGCAATTTTTTTATTGAACACATTTTATATTTTATAGAATAATGTGACTTATAACTTTTGTTGAACAAAAGTTCAAAGTAATACTATGAAGAATAAACTAATTTTTTAATAGGTGTTTATGTATATCCTTTTACATCCATATTTCTATTAAACATTTAAATAATTTTATTTTTCATATTTTATGTAACTTCAACACATTTGAAATTTTTTTAGGAAATAAAATAATATTTGTTGCTAAAAATGGTCATTTCCTTTACTTTATATCCTGGTCTCTTTTTCTCCAAAATTCATATTGTGCAGATATTTTTAAATGTTCATCTAAATGAACAACTACTTGGTTACTATAGTGCTGTGTAAACATTTTGAATATTTAAAAAATCTAAAGTTTTCTCTTTTCTAATTGATTACATCTGTTTATTAGCTGTAATTTTTATTAGTTTGTCAACAGGTAAGGCTGGTGTAATTTGTTCTTACTTGATATTCATACTGCACTATTAAATCAATATGACTTTAATGCAAACCTGTCGACAATGCCAGGCACCTGTGTCTGAATCGAACACATTTGCGCACTACCTTTAGTTACCTACCAGGCAATGGGTGGTTTACCCTTGTTATGGCACAACATGTTTTATCAAGTCCTATAACCCTAGGATTTGTCGTGGCAATGTAACTTTTGGTAGATAAACACTGGAATGTACTAAGTCTATAACCTTGTGATACAAATAAAATTTTTCATTTCAATGCTAAATTTCAGCTCGACAACCTCCAAAGGTTTTCGGATCATCCTTCATAGGTAGATTGCATTGAAACTTCAACATGGTAATACAATTCTTATTTGGCTTTATTATCGTTTAGTTGTAGGGAATTGACCATTCTGTATCTTCTTCTTTTTTGGCTAATTAGATTTAATTTATCAAATGTATCTCATTCAAATGACAGGGTGTTTTGTAGCATTTAGTACAAGGGTCCTTGACTTACGTCATTTTGTGATTAAGACGCTGACTGAGAGGACATTTAAAGGTGTTTATAAAAGTCCACTGCCTATTAGATAAAAGGCTAATAAGAAAGCATGGATGACACTTCAGATTTTTGAGGCTTGTGCCAGAAGTGGAGCAGTACTGTGCTTCAAAACATATCCTTTAAAGTGTTGCTAGTTTCACCCCATAAAGTATGAAATGTAAGGTCAGTTCCGACTTCCGTTGAAAATTGGTTTACGTTATCTATGAACAGAACTCTGACGTAAGTCAGGGACCCCCTGTATAAGGAAAATAGCTCTACATAGGCAGCAATTCCGATGTAGTCCTCGTCGTCAATGACAAAGACTTGAATGCTTGTATATCTATACTATTAAAATTGAATTTCATATAGGCTTGATTATTGGTTTTAATAAATTAATAGAGATTTATGCATCAATAGATTGGAAATGAAGTATACATAAATATTTTTTAAGGGGCATTATCAATTTGTCGAAACTGCAATCAGATAATTTTTTGACAATGATATTTTGATAAAATTATATTTCGCAGAAAACAATTCGATAAATTGACATTTCTGAGAAGCAAGTTTTTGTAATGTAAATTATCAATTTGTCGAATTGTTTCCTCCGAAATATAATTTTATCGAATTGATTCCTCCGAAATGTCATTTTAGCGAATTGATTTC
>JARUHE010333172.1:0-10798 GCA_031471125.1 Archaeomysis grebnitzkii | reverse complement strand
AAAGAATTGAATGAACTATTATCCCTTATTAATAGTATCAAACGCGCGAGATTGATTTGTTTTCTCTAGTTTTATTAATATCCGCAAAGGGGCTCTTAAAATATTAATGAAGGAAAATGAATCTTATATTTCAATATATCTTTCAATCCAAGTTATTGTAGTGAGGTTAAACGAATTGCCAATACCTGAAAATAATAAGAGGAAACACCTAGGATTTTTGGTACTCACATTGATTGAATTGTACAATTGATAGTCAATGGATTACTTTTAATCTGAAGGTGAGAAAGAATGTTATTTTGGCCCAGTGTAACTTTTTGTCAATTGACATTGGAATAAAAGTTCTCAAGAGCCAGCCTATTATGGTGGACCTCTACTGTTCGATGTATTGACACCGCTTTCCGTGTCTCTTCTAAAAAGATACTGAAGGTAAACTGTATGACATTTTGCTCATTTTTCCTTCATTTGATAACCACACCATGTCCTTCTGCAGAGATATCATGTTTCACGATTCGTTTTTTCAAGAACAGACTTCATAGTGACAAACAAAAATAATTTGTACAATTTATAAAAAATATTTATGGAATGGTGACTCATATTGGCAAATAATTTGAATAGTTTGGCATATATGTGTGGAAATTTAATTCAATAATTACTTGAGCAAAAATAACGTGTTGAATAAGTTACTTTTAAAGGTCAACAACATGAATGAGTTATTGTTAATTAAAGAGGAGTTTATTTTTACTGTACTTGATAAAGATACGTCTTTATTTCTTCTACATGATTTACTTTTTCTGAGTAACGGTTATATTGTCTCCTTGAAATAATTCCTTCTACAATTTAATAATTTTTAACTTTTTAAATTTTAAGTATTCAAGTTTAAGGTTACTTTTTATCAAATCTAATTCAAGTATTACAAATAAAGAAAGTACAATTTAAAATACATTTTACTTTGTTAAGTTGTTGAAAATCATTAAAACGGTGATTCTAAAATTCGAATGAATTTGAATGAAATGGTCTTGAATGAGCACTCTTGATTGATGTATGCATTTGATGAAATTAAAGTTTATTCTAATATTTTGTGATGATGATCTTGAATAACGAATGGAGTAATTAAAAACGTATTTTCTTCATTGCATTTCAAAAAAAACGCCTTCACTAAGAGTCGTTCAAATTTTATGAAATTTGTCTATTTTCTAGAAATACAAAGTGAAAATTAATGGACAACTCTTTAATTTAATTCATTTCTAAAAATTGTGAGTATTGAACATTATTCCTTCTATTTGAAAAGAAACATTAGCTGCCTCAAAAAGCAATCGAACTGATAATTTAGACTGGGCTTAAATTTAAGAAATGATAACTTCATAAACTGATCGTTTGTTTTAATAATTATCAATTTTAACTACTCTATGATTTCAACATTTCCTTCCAAATGTTGCCTAGTGATGTTACTTTAGTGATGCTGTGCCACTTTCCTTATGTTCCCTAGGACGACGGCTTATATTAAACTAAATTACTGACTCTGATTGTTGTTGTTGGGACAGTGGAAGATTTGTGGACTTTAATTAAACTTTGCGTTTCTTCAAAACAATAGAAGTAAATAACTTTGCAATTTTTTTTTGGTGAAATCAGTATTTACTTATTAAAATATACATTTTAAAAATTGAAATTCATAGTTCAACTGATACTTGTATTTGAACGTTGAGAGAAAAGTTAATTAAAAAAATGAAAGAACTGAAGATTCTATAGTTGAATAGTTGAACAATTTTTTTTGCCATTGTTTGTTATTTATTTAAAAAATAGACATTCGAAGAGTTTTTAGACCTGGCCAATTTATCATAAAATTCGTGGCTAACCAATATGTTTATTTAAAGGTTTAGAGAGAAGTGTGTTGGAAATAAATCAAAGAAAAGTGTTAATACTCTTATATTAATATATAGCACAAATTAAGAAACTTTTTTTAAAATACAAACATAGCTTTTAATATGTAGAATTTATTCGTGTTTGTTAATTGCTTGGCCTATATCTATTGGATTTACTACAGAGCATTTAATTTCATAGATAACCTTACTTTGCTTGAGTGTATTATATTCTTGTTAATTGGTCTATATGAGAAACCTCAACATTTTCTTACTTTTATAATAAATGTTCAAATTTAATCACACGAATTAGCTGTTGTCTCGGGCTCGTTTATTATTTTTTCAAAGTAGACTATCGAGTTATTAGAGTAATAACTATGAAAGAAGTAGGCCATATATGTTGTTCTGGTCTTATCGTGCAGGGTTTCCCAACCAGGTTTCCTTAAGAGCTTGCCAAGCGTTCCTTCAAGAGATACGGATAAATAAGCTGATATTATTATGCCTTTGCACATACAGTATATGCAAATGCATTTTTCAGTTTTTTTCGAACCTAATTTTCTTACACATGTACGGAAATATTTTTGGAAGTTTTTGGGGTAATATAACAACATTTTCAAACTATCACATTTTTTTAAAAAAGTATAATAGTCACAGAGAATATATTTTCAGAATACATTTGGCAAAGTTAAAACGGCGACTTAGTGGTCAGAGGACAAAAAACTGTACGTGAACGATTCGTGTGCAACCAAGTAACTTGCCCGACAAGTACAGACTTATTTCAGCAGCCCATCAATCAGTGAGCAATATTGCCAAAAATGTCTGGCTTTACCACAGTTAGTGGTGCTAGTTCCAGATTTACAATTTCAGTCATCATTTTCAAGGTTACCCAGCTTGGAAGATTACGCCGCTGTATTTAATTATTCATTATTGTTGTTATATGTTGTATCATGTATACAGTGTAAGCAATGTGTTAGTTTGTTATTTTTAGATGATTATATTTATTTAAATTTATAAAATAAATAAGCACATGAATCAGTTGAATAAGTCACTGCAAGGCTCTGGAGAAAATGGATTGACTTCAATTGATAACATTTTTCGATTTAAAAGAATACTAAACCTTTGAAAAAACCATGTTGCAAAAGGATACTTTGAATTTTTTCAGCTACTGCAGGGGCTTAAAACTGAAGATGGATACCAGCAAGTGTCAAGTCTTATTCAAGAGCACCTAGAAGAGCTGCAAATAAAAATTTAACATTATTTTCTCTCCCTTTCAGCCTAAGAGTTGGATCGGGTGAGGGATCCCTTCTCTGAATGTTCTGCCCATCCTAAGAACTTGAATTTAAGAGAAGATGAAGAGATTTGTGTAATGCAGTTAGATCGTACACTTAAGATGAGATTTACAGACCTATCCTTAGACAAGTTCTAGATTTCAGTGAAAAAAGAATACCCTGCCATTCACAGAAAAGCAATACATATTTTGCTTCCGTTTTCCACTTCCTACATGTGTGAGCAAGCTTTTTTCTCATTTGACAAGTATAAAGAGCAAGGAAAGAAACTGTCTCCTTTCAGTAGAAGAAGAAATACGTATGTGCTTATCAAAGATTCGACCTCGGATTAAGCATTTATGTTCCAAAAGACAAGCAAAAGTGTCACATTGAAGAAACATATATTGTTTTGATTGATGTTTCCTCTTCAATAAATTATTTCAGTTATTTTTGAACTGTGAATAAACTGGAAAAAGAGTCCAGTTAGTGTGTTTGAACTAGTTGTCAGAAAAAAATATTTATTTTTTTTCAAAATTGTCAATAAATTTGAGGAAGACAATTTTTTTACTTAAACCGGTTATAAAAAGAAAAATATTGCTTGCATTATGAAGAAGAAATAAATAAATAAGATTGTAAAATGTTTTCTTATGTAGGGATTTCTTGGGACGTCACTATTATTGGAAGGGTTCCACGAAGGTAAAAAGGTTGGGAGACACTGGTCTAACGAGTGATAGAAAATTAGGGAAAAAGTTAACACTTAGATGGATTTTCGTCTTATAATTAATAAAACTGCTGAGTAAACTTTAAATAACACTTACACAGTTCAACGACAACTGAGTCATTTTTTATAAACAAAGCATACGTGGTTGGCATGGATTGTAGTCAAGTGATCGATTGGGGGCGAACTATAACATATATCTTGTCCGTTTAATTATTACAACATACATGATTATTACATCTTGTTTAAAGATAATGGGGTTACTTAACAACAGTGGTACAGAACACTCGTTTTGTTTTTTGGGATTACGTCAGTGTAAAGATATGTTATTCTCTGTCATAAGAGAATATGACAATTTATGTGATATAGATTGGATAACTTACCATAAAAACATCTGCAAACGTTGTTAAAATATATATTGTATTATAAAATAAAATTTGATACAAAAATATCTATGGAAACCTCTTAGTCATGAAAATGCCTATGTGTGATACAAAATGTTTGAAGTAAGCAATAAACTATTAAACGCATAATATGTTCAATAATTTTATGTTTGAAGTATAAGTATGCACAAAGTGGACTATCAGGTAGATACAAATAAAAATATTATTTAACTAAATAATTTTAGTTAGAGCATTCTACTTAAGACTACCTTTAAATTTTTGCGTCAAGCACACAATTTGTTTTATGTCTGTTTGTTTCCAAAAAAGTACTAGTTTTCATTATCATTATGGTTCGTTCATTATAATGTCATTTTTAAAATACACACACAAACATCACTATATTTTCTGATCTCTGTAAGAGGAGTCCGAGGTAAAAAGGAATTGAAGACTGATGCTATATCTTAAATCTCGTTCAGCCTAATCCCAGAAGTTACTAATAATAATTGTATTTGAATGGCAGTGTTTTTTGTTGATCAACAGCGGGATTTTGTTATTTAGATTTTTTCTGTTGTACTACCAAGATTATGTAATTATTATAATGTGTCATTCTTGTTGTAAATGTTTTTGTTTTATAAAATAAAATCTTATATATTTATAAATATATCTTCGAAAACAATAGTAACGAAAAAAAGAGTTTATTATGGCATGTTCAAGTGTCATTCATCTACACTCACTGTAATTAATAAACTAGTTTGTTTTTCAAATACAATATAAAGCAGTGTCAGACACAAAAAATTGCATTTCCAATAAAAATGTTTTCAATAATGATTTGAAACATTATTATTGTTTTTGCTATATGTAGAGATGGTGGTGACAGAGATATGCAAGCATTTATTTTCTTTGGAAGAAGCCTTCGGTTCAATTACAGCTGTGTCAACATTTGTCATTGGCAATTAATGAATATTGACAAACTAATTTGGCCAACAAAATTATACCTGCATTTATAGATATACAACATATAATTGAATCAGAATCGTTGCCAATTTCTATATTTTATTAAATATAATCACATGTTTTTAGTCTAGGGTTCCAGGGAAAAGTTCGTGTTTTTAAATTAAGAGTTGAATTTTGAGAAACCTATATGCAGAGTAAACTCTGTTTTCTTTGATATGGTTTCCTTTGAGTTATAATTTCAGTTTCAATATTTTAATTTATTTTTATTTTGTTTTCCAGGGAAAGGATCAAGTCCACCAGCATACCCTGTGGTGGTGTTCATTCACGGAGAATCATACGAATGGGGATCTGCTAGTCTATATGACGGATCTGTGTTTGCAGTGATGGGAAATGTCATAGTTGTCACTATTAACTATCGATTAGGAATATTGGGTAAGTTTTACTTTGTTTTGTATTACACTGTTAAAAGAACAATTTGTCACCAAACAATAATTTTGCATCCGTTAAAATAACAAACATAAATTATTATTGCTTGTCTGAACTAATTAATTTAAACGAATTGTTGTTTTGTTGCAAATCAATGAAAAGATCGAGGAATAATACAACTTTTTTTGCAACTCTAGTGTTAAGCATAACTATTTCAAAAGCGTCCATAATAAACTACGAATTCAAATTGAAAAAATTAAAATGTAATTTTTTTGTTTAAATTCAGTTGTTATAATGAAACTTTATAATTCTCCATTGCAACAACAAAGTTTTTAACAGTGTTTTGAGCGGTACTCTACTCTTGTAAATTTAACTACATGACTATATGTTCATACTTTATTTATAGTCATAAATTATAGCTATAGATTTGTATTATTTGATAAATGATGCTTTATAGGTGTTATTTCTAACTATAAATCTGGGATATTGGGTAAATGATACTATACAGTTATTAATCTTAAATATAAATAATAAACAGCAGCTAAGCTAAATATTTATTACATTTCTATTTTTTGTTTTTGTGTGGTTGTTGGAGGTCTCGGTTTTGTATGGTTGAGGAAATTTTGTTTTTTTTAACTTTTCGTCTGGAGTAGCTTGATCAACATATTCGAAAAATGTTCACTTCTTCTGTACGTCTTACTAATCCCCGTCTATTTGGGATCGACGTTTCTGGTGTCTCCTTCATGGTGGTCCATCGTGAACCCCTCTCCTATCAAATCCAGTTTCTTTGTATCGCTCCTTACACTATCCATCCATCTCTACTTCGGTTTGCCTCTGTTCCCTCTCACATGTTCTTCCCGCATAATCTTCTTCCCTTCTCATCAGATGCACAATTACCACTTCCGTCCCCTTTCTTATGCCTTTTCCGCCAGTTCTTGAACCTTTACTGCTCTTCTAACCTGCTCGTTTTTTATTCTTTGAACAATAGTTTAAAATGTGATTTCTTAAGTTGAATTTTAATTAAAAACATTATAAAAAGTCAATACGTGATTAACCATAAATATTTAAAAAATAACTAATGCTAAAACATAATAAACCTGTAAAAAAAACAAAAAAAATAAATACACATCAGTGTAAGCAAACAATCAACTACACACAAGTCTAACCATTCAAACAAACACACACAAGTGTAAACATTCAAACAAACACACACAAGTGTAAACATTCAAACAAACACACACAAATGTAAACATTCAAACAAACACACACAAATGTAAACATTCAAACAAACACACACAAGTGTAAACAAACAATCACAAATATAAAGAAAACACAAACTTGTAAATAAACAAATAGAAGTGAAAACTAACAAACAAATTCACACACAAACATTTTCCTTGTTTTTGTCACATTATCTTGCATAATAAACGTAATAAATGACACCTATAAAGATACTTTGGCTTCAGCAGACGATCATCAATCTGGAAACGTATTTTTTTTTCAAAAATATAATCTTTCATTTTTGTTTTATTTCTTTCATGTTTTTTTTTAAATTCAGCTGATCAAAAAGTAAAATAAAATAGTATAGCTTAAAGTAAAAAAGAAAAATGTTTGGAATTAAAATAAAATACAAATATGAAATTATTTATTATTATGTATGAAAAGTTTTTATTCATACTTTCTTGAACATAAAAAATAAATGAAAAGCTAATATATTATCTTTATAGTTCAAATACATGATATAAATGTCAAGTCTTTTTATTTATAATATAAAGTTTAGTGTAAAAAATGTTCTGCAAAAGAATTATTGAATAAGCAATATTTTTCATCTCTCAATTCAGTTTGATTTATTCATAACATGGATCATTTAATAATATAGTTCAAGTACATAAAATGTCTGAAGAAAATCTTTAAAACTATCTATAAGCTAGACAACGTGGACATAACATCTGTTGAGCCAGTAATGTTTAAATTTGCAAGGGATCCAAAGATACCAAACCAACATTATGCAAAAAGACTTGTTCAATGTGAATCAATTTATTCTTCTTACACTTCTATTGTCGGAGTCTTATGGCTGGTCATTTATTCGAGGAGTCCTATCAGTTATATCAATCGTTGTGTTTATCAGGGATGTAAAAGTCGATTTTCTGGCTTGATTAATTCACCAGAAAATTATTATCGATTCTATGTAATCAGTGTTGGTTAATTGTACTACAAAACTTGTATAAGGTATTGTATATATGCCTAAATTCTTTAAAATTGTACATGACTTGTTACATTAATGATGCAGAATTATGATTGTAGACCAATATTTTTGGGTGTGCTATGTAAATATTTATGGATGTACATTATTGGTGAATATTTACTCTTAGTAGAAAATGCGTTTGATTGTTTGTTAGAACGAAAATCTTATTGTATGGATTTACTCATTTATAATTAAGGACTAAACAGTTGAATTGTAAGAGTTATCGTAAATATACTTCTATACTATTGTGCTTGTTTAAATTTAAAGATTTGAACTCAATCTCGTGAAAATTCACAACCTGATGTTTGGGAATGTTTCATAATTTTTGTTTAACAATTAGTATCAAAATTAAACCTTTTTTCACACAGCAAATAACAATTGATTTTTTTTTCAAAATGAACAATACCTTTTTCAATAAAAAGGAAAATAATATAAGCTTGCAATTAATTAGTTTCATGCCATTGTGTCTCGCATGACAAACTCTGAGCAGTGCTGATTCAACAATTGAAATTATTTTTATTTTTTCTGTAAAACGTTTTTTAGATTTTATTAATTGATACAAAGTGAAATATAGTTTTCAACGGCGTATTTCTCATTTGAAGTGAATTTTACTTTGATGTACTGTAGCCTATAACAAAAATAATTAAATTCATTTCATGTTTCATAAAAGTTCATAAATAGTATTAGTTCATATGATATTAATTGTATTACTTGTCATTTTTTATCAATATAAAACAAATCTAAAAACATTCAAACATGTTTGTACCATACTGCTTGATTTTTGTTGATGGTGGGCGAGTATTTTGTCTTGGACGTGAACATTTTGGTAAAATGATAAATCTAATCTTTCTATATAACATACCAACAAATAATATTGGGAAACCATACAACTGATTGTCTAACCTTCAGACCTTCAGTAGTTCTTACAAAAAAATAACCTATACAGTAAGAACATATAAAATGAACACAATTATTTATGGGTCTATTTTTTTGTTTGAGCTACGTAACCTAGATCGAAATATTTAAACGTTCATAATTACTTTACAATAAACTTTAAAGCTATTATAAAATACGTATAGTGAGTCTGAGTATAATGCAATGACCATACAAATTGTTTTCTTTTCATGTGTTGTTTTCATTATATTTTATTTTAAAATTTAAATAATGTTTTATAAAAAAACATAATTGACTGAAATCTGCTTTGCTTGAGAAGTATGTATTTTTCTAATTGTCTTCATATTTTATTATAGAAGTTAAATAGTGCACGCTGACTATAAACTTTTCATTAGAGCTTAAAAATTGTATTTCAAAATAAATTAAAAAATCAGATTTATACGTTAGTAGATAAGTCTATAGTTTGTTAAAATAAGATTAATATGCAGTTTTATCTTGATATGCATTATGCTTCAAATTCAAAAACAGGTCCGATGAAAATAATAATAAACAATTATAATTGAGGAAAACATAAATTTTGGGTGAAAAAAAAATAATAAAAGAGTGAGAGTCGAAAAACCAAAAATAAAACATATGAAACAAATAAACATGTTGAAACGTTCCTTTTAAACGTCATTTTAATTACTACGAGTTTTGACAATATTTGACAGAAGGGAATTTGTTTGTGTGTTTACTCCATTGTAGTAATAAATAAAAACACTCCAATAGAGAAATGAATTTGAAAAAAGCATAACAAGGTTATGAACATGTCAATAAAAGTGTCTGTGGGTGCTTTATTTGTCGTTATTTATCAAATATACATTGTATATACTGTACATTTAGACATGTACACACTTATGTGTATGTGTATGTGAGTGTGTGTGTGTTATTTTGTTTGTGAACATACATATAGTAAATATGTAAATTAATGTTGGTGAGTGTTGTTCATACTTTTACTTCTTAGCAATTTTCACAAAAATAATTAATCACAATTGTTAACAGTTCAATAATTTTAACTTATTTATGCACCCACAATGAATGTTTAGCTTTAGAGTTTTCAAAATAATTTAAACATACAGACATAGCTCATCTTGACGTCTCGACAACCATTTGCCATACCACAAGCTTATTGAAATACAGAAAATGTTGAAAGTTAAATCTTAAAGATATAAACATCGTACACACAATTATTCAAAGCCCCACCATGCATTTTATAATTATCGTTCCGTTTCCTATGTCTTATCTAATCAACTCGGTTATTGTTTATTTATTTTCTCTTCTTGTTATTGATTGGTGGATGATAGTTTGTTTAATAGTTTCTTACAGCATAGTCCGCAAGGCACACGGATATTCCTATATCCCGGAGAAAATACATTTACACATTAATATAATAGTTGTTTTGAAGTGTACACAATTCAGTTCTATATTGAAAATGCACTGCCACATCAGTACTACGCAACGTACCATCCCTGCAAGGAAAACTTCGCACACCTAGGGAAGACATTTTTTTCATTCGTAAAAAATCATAAGCTGAGTGTGATTATTTTAACAGCATGTTCTGATTTTGTTATACATAATGTTTTAATTTATATCTTCATTCTGCTAACAACTATCTAAATGTCAAAACGCCAAACAATTAGAAATCACAGTGGCAATGGTTATTAAGGAACACCAACCTAATCTAAACATGCAACATATCCGATTAGGTGGCATTCTTAAGCTCTTTCTCTCATTAGTGTATTAATTTATAGCATCTATTATTTATTGTAGCAACATTAACTTCTGTATATTTATATCTGTTAATCATTGTATTAGTAAAACTCCCCCTGTGAAAACACTAGATGACTCTAGCGAAACTAGTTAAGGAAACAATAAACAATACAAATAACGTTTGTCAACCTTATTTTTAGTTTGTCTAATAATCATAAACAGTTATTAAGGAAACTGGAAAAGGCCAAAAAAAATCAATAAATTGCAAATATGCAATCATTTTTAACAAAACATGTCCCAAAGAAAAT
>JARUHE010333161.1:0-10798 GCA_031471125.1 Archaeomysis grebnitzkii | reverse complement strand
AAATATATGTGTGTATGTGTGTGGGTATGTATCTCTGTGTGTGTGTTTGCTTGTATAAAGTTTCATTGGTTATTTTTTTTTTATTTATATACAATTTAAACTAATTCAATGGCTAGTTACATATTTATTTATTTGTTGAATATTGATTTATAACTATTCATAACTGCACTGGTTGGTAAGGATAACTAATCATTTTATATATCTTCTCCAATATAAGTGTAACATGGCGTGTATGCTCCTACAAATTCTTATTACGCGATGAACCCTATACACAAATGTACACAACATAACATTTCATTATAATATTAACATCTTACTGTACAACAGTAAAGGCAATATACATTCAAGTTGACTCAGGCGTCCTGTTCGGCTAAGTGACATATGCATCGCAATAGCTCAAGTGAGGTAACCCACAATTAAACAACATATAGTTTACCTTGTTTGTGATATTGGCGATCCTTATAGGATTTGACGTCGCCAAATGCATATATTTGAGTAAGTAGGATCCAGTGAAGGGGTTTCTATCTGCTGAGATGGGTCCTTTATCAAGAAGCTTCCGTGGCTGACTCGCATGTCCTGATTGCATAATCAAAAGATTTGAGCTTCGCAGGTAGATTACGAGAATGGGAAGCTGCATGGAACAAAGAAGTATCATGACTATCCGGTGTATCCCACCATTCTTTCATTTTTTAGTAGGTATTCAGGGGAAGTGGGTTAAATTGAACATGGTTCCGTAAAGTGGGATAAATTAAAATTAAACAGTCGTGCGCTAGGCTGAGATAGGCATCATTTCATTACATCGGATCAAGGTTTCGACACAGGGTAATCGTACGAAAAACCGACAAATTATCTTCGGCCGACATTTAAACACACGTATAACATTACCTTTATCACTATTAGTAGTTATGGTAACTTGTTACCTTCATTTTTTGTCGACAACAAATGTAATTATAAACAACAACAAAACACAGTTACCCTAAGCGTATATTAAAAATGTCGGTCGAAAATAATTTATCGGGTTTTTCGTACGGTTACCCTAAAATACTTGTATTTGCTTGCAGGAAAGTAAATTTGAATTCATCGACATTTTATAAATTGTAATTTAATAAAAAAAGTTTGATAAACCCTAAGAAAGAAATATTTATAAGCTTTCAAAATTTACTTGTATTTGTTTAACTTAAAGTAAGTTTGAACTCACCGACACATTTTATAAAATGTAATTTATTAAAAACAAAAAAAAATGATAAACCCTATGAAAGTAATATTTATAAAATTTCAAAATTTATCTTTATTGGAACCGAGTAAAATTATTTCAACGTAAAATATCAGTTAATACAAATAGATAAAGTTACAAAGATGAATACGCTCACTGAGCTGAGAGTTTATCCATTTTTGCTTCCTATAAGTTCTCGTTTTTCTACTTGACTTACTTCTACAAGAATGGAAATCACTTTTAATGTACTTCATCCAACTTTTTTCCTCTCAAAAAAAATATAAGAAAAATGTTCATCTTCCGTAATTTATTATTCACAACAAGTTTTCGTTTTCGTATTTTTACGAAGTGATGACTTTTTTTTAACAATTTATCCGTTTCTTGTAACACCGGTGACGCATAAGTTTAATGGCTTATTCCATTTTATGTAATACTAGTGACACAAATCAAGTTAACAAATTTATATAAGCAAATATTTGCCTGTATAAATTTATTGAACGATATACAAACTTGATTTGTATAACTGGTGTTACATAAGATGGAATATGTCATAAAACGCATGTATCACCTGTGTTACAAGAAACGGTTAAAGTGTTGAATAAATTTAACGTTTGGGCGTTTTATGGGTGATCACTTAAGCCAAAGAATAATTAAGATGCGTAAAGGTTTTCTTGGTTATATAACA
Source organism: Archaeomysis grebnitzkii (assembly GCA_031471125.1). Classification (NCBI taxonomy): domain Eukaryota; kingdom Metazoa; phylum Arthropoda; class Malacostraca; order Mysida; family Mysidae; genus Archaeomysis; species Archaeomysis grebnitzkii. The sequence goes on along the minus strand of JARUHE010333161.1, from coordinate 8,900 downwards.
GATAACATGAAGTTGCTTTTCTCAATTTTGTTTTTTTGAATACATTTTAAATTTATAATCTTCGTACGAGCTATTCCCAATCTGCTTACATGATATGGAATAATCTTCCCACACAGAATCGATAATTTATTGACACTCACTATACTGTTAATTAACTATGCAACAATGTTAATGTGCTCACTAAAGTGATTAAGAATAACATTTGGTACGATAGTTTCCGTATTTCTTATTTCTTATTTCTTATTTTTTATTGGTCGATACCAAAATATTGCCCTACATTATTTCAGAAATATTTTGTAAGTAAACTCAAAAATTTGGGACAAAGACTATTTTGTAGAAGAATTTATTCGTCTATGATAAAAATAGGGAACTATGATATATTTTGATTTTAGAAATACTATAAATACAATAAATACTATAAATCCTATAAATACTAGAAAAGCTATAAGCAATGTAAATAATATAAATAACAATAATAATTATAAATAGATTAATGAATTCTCAAGAAAAATACAATTGAAAAAAAATTATTAAATCTTAAAAAAACATAAAAAATTGAAAGCATTTAATTCTCAAAAAAACAAGAAAACAAATGAAAACAATTTCAGCAAAGGAATAAACTATATATCGAAAGAAAATGAGCAACTACTAAAATTAATTTTAAATAATGAATATATAAAAAAATAAAATAACTACTATTATAAAATAATCTTAAATAATGAATATATAACAAAATAAAATAACTAATATTATAAAACAATTTTAAATAATGAACACATAATAAAAGAAAATAACTACTATTAGAAAATAATTTTAAATAATGAATACATAATAAAATAAAATAATTACTATTATAAGATAATTATAAATAATGAATATATAATAAAATAAAATAACTACTATTAGAAAATAATTTTGAATAATGAATATTTTATAAAATAAAATAACTACTATTAGAAAATAATTTTAAATAATGAATTTATAATAAAATAAAATAACTACTATTAGAAAATAATTTTAAATAATGAATATATAATAAAATAAAATAACTACTATTAGAAAATTACTTTAAATAATGAATATACAATCAAATAAAATAACTACTATTAGAAAATAATTTTAAACAATCAATGAATAATCAATAAAACGGTAAAAAGTATTGTTTTTTAGAAAATAATTTTAAGGAATTTATAAATATTGAATATAAAAACAAAAAAAATTAAGAAAGTAAGTCATAAAAAAATATAAAAATGAATATAAATGTGAAAACTTTTTATTTCTTAGAAAATAATTTTAAAGAATATGTAAAAATGAATATAAAGGTAAAAAAGACTAAACAAACTTAGGAAACAATTTTCAAAAATGCATAAATATAAAATAGGAAAAAAGACCATGGAAAAAAAATTTAAATTAAGAACTGAAAATCCAAAAAATAAATAAGCTATTTGAAAATAACTTAACAATTAATAAATAAGAAATATGAAAATAAAAAGACAATTAATATAAATTGATAATAAATAAAAATATAAAAGCAAATTACAAATACATTTTTGTAAAGTTTTTTAAACATTGAATAAATAATAAAAATAAAATAAAAAATAATAAATGAACTAATTTGAAAAAAATAAAAATGATAAGTAGAAAATAAAAATAAATCAACTAAATTTATAAAAGAAATAGAAGATAATTATAATTCAAAAATAGAAAAGTAAACAAATAAATAGACTACACGAAAATAATTATAAATAATAGACTAAAAATAAAAATAATTATAATCACTAAATATGAAATAAAAATAAACAAACTAATAAAAAACAATTATAAATGAAAATATAATGTCATAAAATAAATAAACTATTAAAAAAATATTTATAAATGAAAACATAATATCATACAATAAATAAACTAATATAAAATAATTATAAATGAAAGTATAATGTCATAAAATAAATAAACTACTAGAAAGTAATTATAAATGAAAATATAATGTCTTAAAATAAATAAATTACTAGAAAATAATTATAAATGAAAATATAATGTCATAAAATAAATAAACTAATAGAAAATAATTATAAATGAAAATATAATGTCTTAAAATAAAGAAAATAATAAAAATAATTAGAAATGAAAATATAATGTCTTAAAATAAATAAACTAATAGAAAATAATTAGAAATGAAAATATAATGTCTTAAAATAAAGTAAATAATAAAAATAATTATAAATGAAAATATAATGTCATAAAATAAATAAAAAAATAAAAATAATTATAAATGAAAAAATAATGTCATAAAATAAATAAACTAATAGAAAATAATTAGAAATGAAAATATAATGTCATAAAAAAAATAAACTAATAGAAAATAATTATAAATGAAAATATAATGTCTTAAAATAAACAAAATAATAAAAATAATTATAAATGAAAGTATAATGTCATAAAATAAATAAAATATCAATAAATGAAATCATTCTCTAAATGTTTTAGGCAAATAAAATTCTTATATTTTGCTGACGAAGGCGTTTTCAATTTCCGGTGTGATTCAGTTTTTCATCTTTCACAAATATATTTACTTCAAGTGTATTTTCAAATATATTTACTTTAAGTGTATTTTCAATGTCATAACCATTTCCTCTGGAAATTGTGTTACCAATATTAATGTAAAAATTGTATTAATCATGTCACAAATGTAGTTACTAATATTGTTGTAACAAGTGTGTTACGAATATTATTATAACAATTGTATCAATCATGTCACAAATGTAGTTACTAATATTATTGTAACAATTGTGTTACCAATATTAATGTAACGATTGTATTAATCATGTCACACATGTAGTTACTAATATTATTGTAACAATTGTGTTACTAATATTATTATAACAATTGTATCAATCATGTCACAAATGTAGTTACTAATATTATTGTAACAATTGTATCAATCATGTCACAAATGTAGTTACTAATATTATTGTAACAACTGTGTTACTAATATTATTATAACAATTGTAATAATCATGTCATAAATTTCGTTATTAATATTATTGTAACAACTGTATCAATCTTGCTGGAAATTGTGTTACTAATATTATTGTAACAACTGTATCAATCACGTCACAAAGGTCGTTACTAATATTATTGTAACAATTTAGCTGTAAATGTTATTGCTAATTCTGGTGTAGCACTACCAAGAATGACATTACTGGAGTTCCATCAATTAATTATACCTTCTACAACCTGACTTGCATCACTTGTGCAAGTTTGTGCAAGTTCGTGCAAAAATCAAGCAAGAATCGAGTAAGAATCGTACAAGAATTTGCACGCATTCACAGAACATGTTTGCAAGGCACACTACCGATAATTTTGTCCGTATATTATGAACACAATTTATCACACAATATAGAAACAATTGCTTGCTTACTATGGAACAATCTGTCCGCCTATTATGAGACTGGATACTAATAAATACCATTATTTGTCCTCTATTTTAGCGCCATATAGTCCAAAATATAATGAAATGAAAACAACCATTAACACATGACAATAATTGGATGGCTAAAGGCAAACGTTGCCAAGTGGTATAGTAATTCCACAGCACAACTAAGAAGTACCAATCAATGCTAATTATGATAAATGTTTTGGCTAATCACAACGAACTGACAGTGGTGACGTCACAGTCACGTCTCTGCTTAAAGACAGACCAACCAACCAAAATGTTCGAAGCAGTAACGTGACAGTGGTATCACTACTATCAGTTCGTTGTGATTGGTTGTACAGTATAAATGTATTCTAATTAGCATTGATTGACGTTGTTTAGTTACTCTGTGGTAATTCCATTAGAATTGGGATAATTTGCTTTTCAACCCTCTAATTAATATCTTTAGTGATTGAATCACAAGAAAATTGATTGAATAATGAAAAAATTGTGCACTGTTAACAAAGGGTAGTCAATCTGGTGTTGTAAGTTTTGACAATCTTAGACATAAAAGTTAGTCAAGTGTGAAATAAATAATGGTAATGGTAATGATAACAAGTGGTTCCACCAAAACATGTGAATCGCTTGAGTAAAACCATAGATCAAGTTCATCTTTAATATATGGTAAAACCATACGTCAGTTGCATCTATCCCTAGTTAATGGCTGATCCTTGTCTATTAGCCATAATATAGTGGCTATTATATGGCTCCTTTGGAAAATAGCCAAGAATTAGTCATTGAAATGCTACTAGGGATATATTAAATACGCCCGTAATCTATGGTAAGACTTACGTTATAGATTTATCGTTACTAACAAAATGTATATTTTACCGGCTCGGTTCTCTTATCCATTGAAAACATATTATTTAGAGGATAATTCAACACATGAAAATGAAGTCGCCGATAAATTATCAACAATGAGAGGGAGCTTTTAAGAGGCAGTTCTTCTCTTAAGACGGACTCTGTTTCTTAAAGCAACTTTGCTTCAGGAGCAACGTGTTTAGGCAACATCGAAATACAATTTTTTGTAACTTTTATTGCCTAATGTGAACACATTGAATATTTTATTATTTTGTGATTTTGTATTATGAATTTTATGTCATAGTTATGATTTATTATGTGATTATTGTAAGCTAATGCCTTAGCCAATTTTGTACTATCATAGGCTTTTTATATTTTACAAGAAATACAGCAAAGACTAAAAGTGATAACAAATGATAATAATAATAGTAATACTAACAAAAAAACAATAAGAATACTAACAATAGTAATTATAACAGTAATAATAATAAAAATTGTAATAAGAAAAATAATAGGAATACTTATAACAGTAATAATAATAATAATTGTAGTAAGAATAGTAATAGGAATACTTATAACAGTAATACAACAATAGTTATAGCATTAAAAACAATTGGTTTAATAATTATAACAATACTAATAATATTAATTTTATTATTTCAAGTAAACCTAAGATAATGTAGACCATTAACCTTTTACAGTCATGTACGTACATACCCATGTGAGAACGAGGATTGGGAAAAATTGTATCAACAATAGCACAAGTGAGGTAAGCTCTCTGTTTTTTGAATGTTGATTACATCACTTGTGCATTTGTTGATCCATATAATACATGGACCGACATGCATAGCACAAGTGAGGTAAACTCTATGTTATTTCAATGTGGGTTACCTCACTTGTGCTATTGTTGATCCAAGTATCATTAATGGCCAATATAATTTCTATCGCAGTCAATTAAATAAATCTGAATTGAATTCAAAGACAAACAAACGTTAGATTGTTTGAATTGAATGTTTGATGACAAGTAATTTCTATAATTATATTAATTATACTTATAATTATATTAATTATAATTGTAATTATATTAATTATAATTGTAATCATGTTAATTATATTTATTTAATTATAGTTGTAATGTGCTAATCATAATTATTTAATTATGCTTAATTAAGGTGTTAATTAGACAGTTAAGACAATATTTATCGCCATTTGATCAAAACATTTGAACAAATAAGTCAATTTTATGGTTTTTTAATTTAGAAATTTGTATTGCTTTTAATTGTATTTGTTGTGTTTGTTTATTAATGTTTTTAATTGTATTTGTTGTGTTTGTTTATTATTGTATTTTATTGTATTTGTTGTGTTTGTTTATTATTGTATTTTATTGTTTTTTGGGCTTGCTTATTAATGTATTTTTTGTATTTGTTTATTATTGTATTTAATTGTATTTTTGTGTTTGTTTATCATTGTATTCTATTGTTTTTTGGGCTTGCTTATTAATGTATTTTATTGTGTTTTTTGTGTTTGTTTATTATTGTATTTAATTGTATTTGCTGTGTTTGTTTATTATTGTATTTTATTGTTTTTTGGGCTTGCTTATTAATGTATTTTATTGTATGTTTTGTGTTTGTTTATTATTGTATTTAATTGTATTTTTGTGTTTGTTTATTATTGTATTCTATTGTTTTTTCGGCTTGCTTATTGTTGTATTTAATTGTAATTTTTGTGTTTGTTTATTATTTTATTTTTGTGTTTGCTTATTATTGTATTTCATTGTATTTTTTGTGTTTGTTTATTATTGTATTTAATTGTAATTTTTGTGTTTGTTTATTATTGTACTTTATTGTTTTTTGGGCTTGCTTATTATTGTATTTTATTGTATTGTTTGTGTTTGTTTATTATTGTATTTAATTGTAATTTGTGTGTTGGTTTATTATTGTATTTTATTGTATTTTTGTGTTTCTTTGTTATTGTATTTTATTGTATTTTTGGATTTGCTTATTATTATATTCAATTGTATTTTTGTGTTTGCTTATTATTGTATTTAATTGTAATGTTTGTGTTTGTTTTTTATTATATTTTATTGTATTTTTTTGTTTGTTTATTATTGTATTTAATTGTATTTTTTGTGTTTGTTTATTATTGTATTTTTTGTGTCTGTTTATTATTGTATTTAATTGTATTGTTTGTGTTTCTTTATTATTGTATTCTATTGTATTTGTTTGTTGTGCTTACTTGATATGTCTGTTGTATTTTTTGAAAGTGTTAATGTACTTTTTTTTAGTTTTTGTACTTTTAATCGTGATTAATTTTTGTTTTTTAGTTTATTTTATTTGCTGTTTATATTGTATTGTACTGTCTCCTAGTATATGGATTATATAACTTTATTATATTTTATTTGATGCGTTTCATTTTATTTTTTGTATTTTTTTATTTTATTGTATGTTTTATTTAATTCGATTCGTTATGTTTTTAGTTATTGTTTTTTAATTTTTGATGTCTTTTAGTTTTACTAATTTTCATTGATGTACCTATACTTTTTTTAGTTTATTGTATTTTATTTCGTGCCTTCTTATGTTTATATTTTTTATTTCTTTTCGCACGATTTTAATTTTTATTATTTGTTGGGTGTTATCGTATTTATTATAGTTAATTTTATTTTATTTTTTATATTTAATTTTATTGTATTTATTATATTTAATTATATTCTATTTATTATATTTAATCTTATTGTATTTATTATATTTAATTTTATTGTATTTGTTATATTTAATTTTATTGTATTTATTATATTTAATTTTGTTCTATTTATTATATTTAATTGTATTGTCTTTATTATATTAAATTGTATTGTATTTATTATATTTAATGTTATTGTATTTATTATATTTAAATTTATTGTATTCATTATATTTAACTTTATTGTATTTATTATATTTAATTTTGTTCTATTTATTATATTTAATTTCATTGTATTTATTATATTTAATTGTATTTTATTTATTATGTTTAATTATATTGTTTTTATTACATTTAAACTTATTTTGTTTATTATATTTAATTTTATTCTATTTATTATATTCAATTGTATTGGATTTATTATATCTAATTTTATTGTATTTATTATATTTGATTTTATTTTATTTATTAAATTTAATGTCGTTGTATTTATTATATTTAATTTTATTGTATTTATTATATTTGATTTTATTGTATTTTATTTATTAGGTGTTGAAGTTGTAGAATTAATGATTATAGATAGACTTTATTGTAATAAAAATAGATTTTTTTTTATATTCTATTAAGAAAATATAAATAATTATGAGATAAGCTTGACTTGCAAGCAATACATTATGAAATAATAATAATACATTGTTTTCATTTTTAATTTTATTGTTATTATTAGTGTCATTGTTATTGTTATTATTTGTGTTATTATTATTCTTATTATCATTATTTTTGTGATTTATTCCATTATTATTGTTGCTGTTTTTATTATTAGTACTATTATTGGTATTATTGTTATTGTTATTTGTGTTGTTATGATTATTGTTAATGTTATTGTTTTTGCAAGTATTATTATTATTGCTTCTATTTCAATTGTTGTTGTATAATTATTGTTTTATTAAACTTGATAAAACATTTTACAAAAATATAACTTTTAAAACAAGTTTAGTTTTGTTATTATTGATATATGTTGTAATGTCGTTGTTATTGTTAGTGTTGTTATTATTTGTATTGTTGATGATATTGTTATTGTCATTATTATTATTCTTTTTATTATTGTTATTGTTGTTGTTATGTTTAGTATAATTTTTAATATTATTACAATAGGTTTGTTGTTGATATTTTTGGTAATGTCGGTGATATTGTTAATGTTGTTATTATTTGTATTGTTGATGTTATTGTTATTGTCATTATTAATATTCTTATTATTATTGTTATTGTTGTTGGTATGTTCAGTATAATTATTAATATTACTACAGTAGATTTGTTGTTGATGTTTTGATAATGTTGTTGTTATTGTTAATGTTGTTATTATTTGTATTTTTATTGGTGTTGTTATTGTCATTATTAATATTTTTATTATTATTGTTATTGTTGTTGTTATGTTCAATATATTTATTAATATTATTACAGTAGATTTGTTGTTGGTATTTTGGTAATGTCATTGTTATTGTTAGTGTTGTTATTATTTGTAATGTGGATGTTATTGTTATTGTCATTATTATTACTCTATTGTTGTTATTGCTGTTGTTAATTATTACTATTATTACAATGGATTTGTTGTTGATATTTTTGATATTGTTGTTATTTTCAGTATTATTATTATTAATATTGTTATTGTTATTTTAGTAGAATTTTTGCCAAGTTTTTGGTATTGTTGTTGTTGTTCCTATTTGTATTCGTATTGTCATTAATAGTATTATTATTATTATTATTTTTATTATTATTATTATTTTTATTTTTATTATTATTTTGATTATTATAATTGTTATTCTCAGGATTATTGTTGTTGGTGTTGTTGTTGTTGCCGTTGTCGTTTTTGTCGTTGTTGTGGTTGTAGTTGTAGTTGTGGTTGTTGTTGTTGTTGTTGTTGTTGTTGTTGTTGTTGTTGTTGTTG